>WEIV01002924.1:42175-108520 GCA_013390005.1 Calyptomena viridis
GCTACTGTCCTGCTATTCTATACTGTTTCCAAGTCCAAATGAGTCGACTTACTCCTCTCTCAGGGTTACCTGGTGTTATGTATTATCAGCATCTCCAGAAGCTTGGAATAAACTCAACTCCCTTTTCATTTCAAGGCACCTGTGGACATCTACAGCATGAGCACATGGGGCCTGAGGCTTTTTGGCAAGCCTACATGGAAAAAATGCAGGCATCTCTGTACTGTGAAATACTATAGCAGTTAAAAAAAAAAATCTGTATATTACTCTGTGAGATTTGGGTACTTCAAATCTACTTCAGCTGGAACTTAAGCAAGTAAGTAACTTTTCGGGTCCCATCCAAAATAATTTGCCTGAGATTGCAGAGGAGAGCTGCCAAAATGAACTCTAAGCCTCTCAAACCACAGTCAAATCCCCTTCCCCTAACCCATCCTGTCTTCATTTTTAGCTAACTTAATCTCCCTAGATGGACTCTGCTCAGCTAGGATTGACAGTGATGTAAATCACTGCAATAATGCCACTCAAGAAGCTGGACTCAGTACATTTTTGCTTTGTCCACTAATGCACTAAACCAGAGAGACAGAAGATACAAAAGACACTATCAGGATTGATCTAACATGCTTTACTTAAAGAGCATCTACAGACAAACAATGTGGGCTAAGATGTTAAAGAAAGAGCCACATACATTGCATTCCTCTAAAGCCAAAATCGCAGTCAGTGAGCATCTCTATTGATTACAATGAGTTTTGTATCAGACCTTCATGCCATATGGTTAAGGGATTCTGGACAGGGTGAGCTGTCAAGGAAAGGATGTAGTTAAATTACATTTTGATGAAAAAGGGAAAACAGGCTTTGCAAAGTACAGAGTGTTTTTCCTGTTACTGGGATGCTTTCTAAGCCCTCCTGTTCCTTCTGTGCTTTAATTCTTTTGTTACGAAAACCACTAAAACACCTTCTGGGCCAGGAAATCCAATGTTTCTGCAAGTAATTATCTTTACACACAATAGACACAGAAAGCATTGTCACCACTTGAGAAGCACATGTGGCTAAAATGTTTGCATGGAGATATTCCTGGGCCAACAGTGGAAGGTGAAGCAGGAAAATGAAAGAGCTAGAAGAGACAGGTAAAGGTGAGTGCATTTATAAACAACATATTTTCTCTCTAATTTTGTCATTAAATTAGAATTTTTGTATCCTAACCAAGTTAAAGATCAGCTGGATCCAGCCAAGTCCACATATGGCAGCAAGGCAGGGCAAAAACAGAAAACA
Organism: Calyptomena viridis; assembly: GCA_013390005.1. NCBI lineage: Eukaryota > Metazoa > Chordata > Aves > Passeriformes > Eurylaimidae > Calyptomena > Calyptomena viridis. Next base: position 43,442 of record WEIV01002924.1, read on the forward strand.
GGAATCCTGTCTGCTCTATTTGAGAATGATTAGTCAGACTCCCAGTTCTTCTATAACACTTGTCCACACCCTAGTTTTCAAACACCATTTCAACAAAAGCCATGGAACACTGTTATAGAAGAAGAAAGTAGCTAAGTCATGTCAAAGATCAATGTCAGAACAAAATATAATCCCTAACCACCATTCTCTTGATTTCTTCTGACTGCTCCGTGTCATAATGACAAAAAAAGAATTATTTTGGTTCTAAGATCATAAAATTAAGAAAACCCAAAACATCATAATTATTAAATACCATGAATTCAGTTTTGGCTTCTCAGACTATGGCCAACCATTACCTTAATGCTTGAAATAAGAGATCTGTCTGATGACAAATTGCCATTCAGTAGAAGCAAGTATTTTGCATCTCTGTTCAGATTGTTTTTTAACAAGATCTATATTCCTCAAACCTGAATGGTCTTCTGGTTTTCCAGTCTCATCTTCTGAAGCATAAACTAGGTCCTCAATGGATTATTGCAAGAACATAAAACCTGCCTCCATATACCCAGAGCATATAGGAGACATTCCTACAACCTGGCATATGTATGAGTGTGCAAGTGGTCAACAGAATCAGAGGTTCAAATTTGGAGTCCTTTTTAGGAAATGGAGTTCTTTCAAGGGAGATGGTTGAGATTCAGTCAAGGAAAAGCATTGTTGGTATAAGGACATCAGAACTCAAATGTTGATCAAAATCTTCTGGTCAGGATAGTTTTGAAAGCAAGAAGTCTGCTCTCTTACAGAGATGGATTTTCAAGGTGAGTGTGTGGAGAGACAGCTGTGCTGGATGCTCTCCCGAGTTTTGGGATGAGATTGCCACCAGCCTGGTAGCTTTGGGAGACCACACTCTTCTGGAACATCTGAGGGCTTGGGTGCTAGCACTACTAAAGCGAAGCAAAGGTCCTGACAAGGTGAACTTTGCTCAGATATCTTGAAGGCATCCTGACAGATGATTCAGTTTTCCAGAGTTAACAGGAAAATAGGAGCATAGAAACCCTGAAAAGCATGATTGAATAGGAAGTTCAGCTTATATGTACTTTTCTTTTTCTACAAAAATATTTCAATTCTTTAAAACGTAAAAAATATCCTTTTGCTTTTTAGTTTCCTAGTGCATAAAAAACACACAAGTTATATTGTTGCTTGAAAATAGCAAGGATTTTCTTCCTCCTCCTCAACTCTAATTCATTGCCAGGACTATGTTAATAATAGAATCAAGCAGGATAGTTTGGGTTGAAAGTGACTTTAAAAGACATCTACTTCCAGCTGCCCTGACATGGCCAGGGACACCTTCCACTAGATCAAGTTGCTCAAAACCTCATCCAGCCTGGTCTTGACACTTGCAGGAATGGGGCATCCACAGCTGGTCTGGACAACCTGTTCCAGTGTCTCACCACCCTCACAGTGGAGAATTTCTTCCTTATATCTAATCTAAATCTATACTCTTTCAGCTTAAAGCCATCCACCCTTGTTCTATCAGTACTAGCCTTTGCAGAAAAATGTCCTCTCCAAGCTTTCTCGTAGGCCTCCTTCAGGTACTGGAAGGGTACTCTAAGGTCTCCCCAGAGCCCCAGAAGCTTCACTTCTCTAGGCTAAAAAGTCCCAACTCTTTCATCCCCTCTTCATAAGAGAGGTGCTCCAGTCCTCTGATCATCTTCATGATCCTCCTCTAGACTTGCTTCAACAGGTCCAATGTTCTTCCTATGTTGGGGCGCCAGAGCTGGACACAGCACTCCAGGTGGGTTCTCCAGCAGAGCAGAGGGAGAGAATCGCCTCTCTTTACCTGCTGGCCATGCTGCTTTTGATGCAGCCCAGGACACATTTGGCTTTCTGGGATGTGAATGCACATTGCCAAGTCGTGTCGCGCTTCTTGTCAACCAACACTCCTAAATCCTTCTCTGCAGGGCTGGTCTTGATTCCATTCTCCACACAGCCTGCACTTGTTCTTGGTATTGCCCCAACTCAGGTGCTGAACTTAGCACTTGGCTTTGCTGAACTTCATGAGATTCATACAGGACCCCCTCTTATACCTGTCCAGGTCCCTCTGCACGGTATCCATTCCCTCCGGTGTGTTGACTGCACCATGCATCTGGGTGTCATCAAGTAACTTGATGAGGGTGCATTCCATCCCACTGTCCATGTCTCTGACCAGGATGTTATACCACGGTGTCTGCCTCAAGGGATGTACCCAAAACTCCTCTTCAGCCCTGACTAGCTCCAGCCATCCAGCTGAGGGGCACTGAGCAGGAGTGGGCCACCCTAGAACTCAAGGTCTCTCAGCAGGAGATGACCAGTTCAGAGGCAGCTAAGGTTGAGAAGAAGAGTGCCTTCTCCTCAACCTCTTTGCCTTTGGTGTTCTGGGCACAGCTATTGGAGGGCAAGGGATTAGAGTGACTCTTCGTTGTTGAAAAACAGGAAAACAGTTTATTGGGGAAACTGACCCCTGGAAAAGCCAACCACAGAGAGCTTTTGCTAGCTTTGTGCAGGGGTTTAAATATGGGGACAAAATTAGGGGAGGAGAGTGGAAAAGAACCTATGGGCGTCAAGAAAAGGAGGATTTAGAAAGGGGTTACATCATAGAGAAGCCAGTGGCCTGCAACTCAAACCTATCAGCTGTCGAGTAAGCAGGACTGACATGGAAAGTTCTGGAAAGGTAGGCGGAGTCAGGATATAAATATGGTTTTGGGATGGAATAACTTTGGACCAGGGGAAGGGTTTAGGATAATTAGGAGGAGGATACAGAACAGGAATGTACAATTATATGGGAAGGAAAAGCGGGATGACCGAGCAGTCCATTTAGGGATAAACAAGGGGTTACAGAAACAACATGAGAAACATAATAAACCGCAGGTGCACACCACCACAATGTTAAACAGCACTGGTCCCAATACCAACCCCTGAGGAATGCCACCTGTCTCCACTTGGACATAGAGCCATTGACCACAACACTGACCATCCAGCCAATTCGTTATCCAGCAAGTGATCCATCTGCCAAATCCATGTCTGATCCATCTGCCAAATCCATGTCTTTCCAGTTTAGAGACAAGGATGTTGTGTGAGACAGTGTCAAATGCTTTGTCCAGGTATGTTATGCTAAGAAGATATTAATTTAGTAGATGGACTCTGTAATACCTTTTTTTTTTCCCTGATAAACTAAACACACATGAGGTCACCACAAGGACTCAGAAATCGCAGCATCGCAATAGAGTGGCAAAGTGGCTGGAGTACACAAAAACTTTTAGAAAATCAGGCCGAGAGAGTTGGCTTCAGTGCTAGTACCAGTTTTCATCTTTGAACAGTACTCCTTACTGAGATCTGAGCACTGATACGATTTCTAACTCAAAGAATGCCTGGACAAAAATCCATTAAAACAGATAAGATGGAGGGATCTATGCATACTTACCCTGTTTGTACTCTCTTTTGTAGACTATACTCTTCCTTTTAGCTCCTTTCCAACCTCAGAGACAGGATGTTGGGCTGAAGGGCCCTTTGGGCTGACCCTGTACAGCTGCTCTGATGCTCTTCTATTTATGCTACTTTTCAGAGGAAGTGATTTTCTCTTATTCCCAATTATTGTCAACAAACAGCAAACCCCTCCAAAGCCATTTTTGACAGAGTCAACACTTGCATTCAAGGATTAGTCACACACTGCTGGAGTGGAAACAAAGAAAATGTAAACAGCTAATGCTTTTGCCAGAAGTATGCAAGAGCCTGTGTGGGAAAGGATATGATATAAGAGCTTGTGTGATCATACATTCTTTTATTAAAATAAAACCTTTCGCAACAATTCCTAACATGATCTTTTTCCCCCAAGTATCACCATTCATTAAACAAAGCTTGCCTGTGCAATTATCAAATATGTAAGACTTGTGATATCAGGTAGATCCCTCTATGGGTGTATTTCAAATTGCTGTTTTTTAATTATTAACTGACTCCATCATGTTTTCTTTCAATATGTGTTCTTTATTTCAGGAATATATCCTGCAGTATTAAGTGGAAAGATAAGCTCAGTCAAGAGTCTGAGGAGTAATATGAAAATCAGCTTGTGTAGGTTTTCTCACCTTCCATTTTTTAGTTATCCTAAGTTATTGCCAATGCCAAGACAGAGAAAGAAAATTCTCTATGGAGAGTTACACTAGGCTTTGTGGCTGAAGACAGCTCTTCATCCATCTCCTTTTTGTCCCTGGATTATTGATCTCACAAGTATGAAAGTAAAAATACTGTGCCAGGAAGCTTTAAAGAAAACACCCCCATGGAACTGACTGCTACCATAGATATGGGCAAAGTTTATTCTAATTTACAGGAGTTTTTTCAGGAAGTTGTTTTTTAGGTCCAACGCATATTTCAGGTGACCACTTTGTCAAGTCTGATACATACAAAAGTCAAGGAACAGTTTCATTAAGTGTCAAAAGGGTTTGTCTTGATATTGCTAAATCAGACTGATTTGACTCAGAGTGTGATGGAGAAGCAAGGAGACATGGACACTGTTCATGAGACTACACCTGTGGTGAGGGATCCTCTTTTGGCATCTGCACAATAAGGTAGCCCACTGAAATGCAGAAGGCACATGTTCGCTCGGCTCAGAGTTTACCTGAATAAAAGGCTTCTTCTTTTCTCAAAAGAGATCCTGACTGAGAAATTTACTGCTCTTTGTGAAGTGGTACTCTTTTAAGTTTAAAAAGTCACTAGAAGAGCTACTGGAACCCATCAGTGATCTTTTCAGGTAAGAGCCCTTATGGCAGGCTGTGATTCTGTCTTGAATGTAAGTGTAAATATATATACTGGAAATGAATATTTAAAGATTGAAATAAAATTGAAACTCCTACAATAGAGATGGATGATAAAGCATTAGCCCAGAATACCTATGAAGCATCAGTGTTCATCCACAAAATGAGATATCAGATTTTAAATCCCTGCCTTATTTGTGATGAAAATATTTAAACACCCTCAAAATATCCTAAGTGAGGGATTTAAAGAAAAAAAGTGATATTTTATTTGAGTCCTTTATTAGCTTTCCTCACAGAATAATTGTTCTGGAAAAAAGCCAAAATATTTCTTCAGCCCTTGGTTGTTTTGTAAAACATTTAAAAACCCCACAGTTCTATGTAGACCTAGAATTTTGTCATGTTCTTGTCATGAACTTTCTTGGGAAGGGACTAAGCCAAGAAAACCCATGAGAGGTAAATTTTCATTTTCTGTATATCTTCTGTCCCAGCAACCCAACATGCACAGGGTATTCCCGCATAGTCCAGACCGACGCTGAAGCAGAAAATTTGTAGATCAAGCACTTGAACTTGAGATGAACAAGGAATGGATCCATCCCATCTTGAGTAAACTTTCTAGGTGAGGGAGACTTTCTGCCTAAAGAAACAAACTTGTGCTTGATTTTGCAGAGAATCTGCACTTACCTAACTTAGCAATTAAGTTTTATGAATGTGGAAGAAAGGCAGCTAAGAAATTACAGTTCCACAGACCAATACCTCCTCATCAGTGGAATAGAATTCTTTTTCTCTTGTCCTGAAAATATTTTTTTTCTGGACTATCTCCCTCCTTTCTCAACAAATTCAAATCTTTCCTCACACACCAGAAGCACAAATGTATCCCCCAGTCCCTTCTGCCTTATCAAGTTTCCAATTCCTAGTTAAATATATAAATTCTAAGAGTACGTTTTATCCACTAGCAATTCCCTTCAGAACAAAAAAGCCTCCCTCTAGAGCAAGTTATATGAAATCACTTGACTCAACAAGTTAACTAACTTTCTTTTGCCTAACTCAACCTTTTCATGTTTGGCAATGTTCCAGGGCTTCCTATTAAGGGAAAAAATGCTGAGGCACTAGATTTTTGAAGATGCTGAGCACCCACAGCACATGCTGATTTAAGCTGATGCTGCATATGATGGGCCCAGGATCATCCTGCCCCATGACATCTTCAATTCACTTTATCTTGGTGTAACACTTTCACTTGTTTTTGTTTTCTTTTCTAGGACTATCAAAATTTAATTCCAGAGAACAGTGATGTTTATCTCTTTCTGACTTGAGCCGCTGAACAGAATTTGCATTTGAAAAATCAAGTACTTCTACACCCACTTCTCCTAACAGAGCTACTACAGGGTTTTGAGTTTGCACCTGTACTTTCCATTGCTACTTTGTTTTATTCCAACTAAAAGGAAAAATGAAAACTGGAGGTTTTTATTTCAAGTGCTGGACTGGTCCTGCAAATGGGTGATTCAGACTTTGGCTCTGCCACTCATTCCTTGTGCATTTCTCACATATGAGCAATGCATCTGTGAAATGGAGATGATGTGTTTTCATTTCTTCTGTTCTTTGAGCCTTTCTCTTAAATAGTTGGGCAATTAAATCTGCAGGACATTCTCACCTGAGTTCTCCAGGATCTAAAGCTATAAGCTTATGGCTTTTTTCAAAATTGTGTTTAGGGAGTTTAGTGTTCAAAACGTTGTGTGTAACACCTGTGGGGATTCAGTACAGAACTGCCAACCTCAAGGCCCTAGCAGTGCAAACCTGTCACAGGACACTCAGTTTTATATTTCTCAGGCATACCACCTCCACCAGGAGAACAAATAGCATGTGCAGAAGAAGGCCTAAACAGAAGGAATCTGATTACTGAGGACCAAAGAGACTGAGTGTCCCTGAATGACTTGCTGCTCACTGATTGTTGAATCACCTTCCCCATGTTTGGAGAAGCAGAAGCTCTCAAGAATAAAACAGTAAAGAGCTTTGTCATAATCTGCTCTTCTCCTATACGTTTTATAGAAAGTTCATGACAAGACTTAGTTTTCACATTACAAATAGGATGGGAAAAAAAAATCCATGAAGAAGCTGAAAAAGCAAAAGATAATTCCTTAGAAATCACTGAGAACGCCTCACTGAAAACCACAGGGGCAGGAGAAAACACTGAATGCTCATGTCTTCCTGTGCCTCAAAGTCATTTTCTTTCTATTTGGCTTTAAAGAATGTCATTTTTGCTGGCTCCATGGCTCTTACATCAGGACAAATGATGTGCCTTTTACAATGACTCTGTGGTGATACACATCTGAAAGCTAGAGGGGAAAAAATGGGGAGAGGAAATAAAGCTATAACTCAGAAGAAAATTAAAAGATTTTTTTTACCAGGTTCATTTTTTTCCCTTTTCTTATTCATGACAAGGTCTGAGGAGAAAAAAAATGTTCAGAGTAACTAATTTTCAGAGGGAAAAACAAATAAGCAGATAAACTTAGGACTGTTAGCCATGAGAGCACAAATACTTGGGAGAAAAATATTCAATTTCATTTTGCATACTTTTACAACATAATCTCATTCTATGGCATAATAAAAAAAGTCATGGATAATAATTTTCAGATAAAAGTTAACAAATAAGAAAAATGTCAATATTCCTGCAGGATTTGACAACACTCTGAGTACCATAAAATCTATGTAAGAAGTGTTGGTGTGCTCACTTAGAAGTGACAACTTTTAATATCTATAGCTTTATAGCTTAATTAAAATGAAAGCCATAAGTGCAGGATCATAAGGTTTTGGAGATGCATATTCAAAAGCCCACAGAAATCCACAGAGAGACAACCATGGCTTCATCAGACTAACTACACATTTCTCTTGTCCTGGATAAATATGTGTTTTTCAGATGAGAGAAATTTGGCAGAGGTTTTCCATGTGTGACTTAATATATGGCTTACAATCTGAAAGTTCTTAAAGTCCTTGTTTCTCATACATTGCTGAGACATTTCCACTTACCTGCCTACAGTGTGAGAGTAAATGGGATCTTTGGAAAAAAACCCAAACAAACCAANCCATGCTTAATTTTATTTAAATAATCAAATCTTGTAAGTCAAGAGATGGTGATGTTGTAGAGTGTCTCAGGGCCCCTCACCTGGTTATGTGTTAGATAGATTTGCGGAGTGGTGGTGCTGGAAATGCTTCAATGAAAGCTGTGGTGCAGGTCTGCCAGATGCTCATCCTCAGGCTACCTAAAGCCCTTCCTGGTCAAAACATTCCAGCTGAAGTTGCTGCATTCAAGTTTCATTGATGCAACCAAAGAAAACTTACTTTGCTGTTAGCTATCAAGTATGGGAAGATGGATGCAATTCCTCACGGTTTGGGATTCTGCTCCAGAGACGGCTCTTTTAGAGGCAAGGATAAAAGAACATATGCTAAGTTGCTACCTGAGAAACTGAAACATCTGAAGTACTTAGATTGACAGAAAAGAAAAAGTAAAAATTGACATTAACTCTTTTTGGTGTGCTTTTGTGTGTGTAATGTTATCTTTCATGAGTTCCTTGAGGTTGGGCTGCTCTCTATCCAGCCTTGCAAGAAACAGAGGAAGAGTGAGATCAGGCCACAGCCTATCTCTCCCTGCTTGATTATGAGGTTGCAGAGGTGGATCTAATTCTCAAATCAACAACTCATCTTCATTTACAGTATTTTTTAAGAATGTAGGAAGAATTTGGGTGGCCAACACCTAATTCTGTATCACCACAGGAGTCTGGATGGGGGCTTGTCATTCATCTCCCTCAGAAAAGACCCTCCTGGGCACATATAAGGGTTCCAATTGGGAGTTTGGGAACTTTCAGGTTAAACTGACAGATCCTTACAAGACTAGGCAGTACTGTTGCAGTTTGCAACTTGATGGGTTTCACGTAGCAAATTTGGACTGGGTTTAAGCTGACCAAATGATCATTAGGGACCTGAGGGAGTTAGATTATACTCCTCAGTGCATACAGAGTGTTTGGGACAGGCATGGCCAAGCATGCACAGACTCCCAGACACTCATGAATGTCACTGCAATAACGAAATAGTGGTTAACTGACAACAGTTTACACTTTCATTTCCACATGACCGAGATTTGTGTTGAGATTCTGGAATTGTTTGGACTTCAGACTCAAAGTGAAACCTGGGGGTGAATCAGCCTTGTTCAATACTAACTAAAGAGAAAGTTCGTGCAGCATCCTGGGAAGGAGAACTGACAGGTTTCACACTTCCCTGTGTCTAGTACAAAAAAGGAAACATAATGAATAAGCTTATAAAAGGGAAATTATCAGATTAGATGACAGAAGGTGTTCTTCCAACCCTAGTTCATGAGCTTTTTGACAAACATGCTCAGAGGTATAAGTCTGAAGTACAAGCACAAGTTGGTATATTTTTTTTATTATTCCTGTCATCATCCTGCCAAATTTCCTGACAGCTTGGAAGAGCACTCTGCTTTTGTCTGGCCCAAGGATTCTCACCCTGGGGATTACAAGCAGTTGGCAGATGACTTTCACCACCCTCCCCTACTCTTGGGATTCACCTCCACAGGATAAATCCTGTAGTAGCAGGTGGGATCTATTTTGACTAGCTCATTCACCAGAGAATCACATGCTTAGACCCTGAAGGTCTGTCTTATAAATAGAGGGCTCAGTGCAGCCAGAAATATGATACAGACAGGCAGTAGTGCCAAACTGGCCAAAGCCACTAGTGAGATGAAGGTACTTTTACCCTTTCCACCCTGGTACCTTCTAAGAATGTGGCTCTTCTTTAACTCTCCACCTCTTCCAATATATCCTGAGACATCTACCATGCTCAGATACTTCCTTGAGGGGTGACGGTCTCTGGAACATAAGCATATTAACATGAGCTGGAATGTGTGGCCCAGAGTTGTCTGTTTCAGCAGTGGGAGTGTGTGTGTCCATCAGAGGAGCAAGGGGGTAGTCATATACTATAGTCCTTTACTTGTCTGCATGTAAATATGCTGCTCTTGTGAGTCAGAGCCTTTAGCCAGCTAAACCTAATTTTCAAGAGCATCAGGGTGCCTTTAAGGTTGTCTGCATCTTATAAGTACTTTAACATTTTTATGAGTCTCTGCTCCCTGTTTGTGACTGGGGATAATGACACGCCTCTCAATTACTGAGATGCTGGGGAAATACATATTTATGAAAAACATTGTAATGGTGAGATTCGGGGTTCTTGTAAGCGCCATAAATAGACTGCAAATATATCATGCTAAACAAAGGAGTTTTTACCTTCTACTGCCTCCAGCCTCCAGCCTAGCCCAAAGAATCAGTTTTTTATCTTTCAGTGCTCTACAGCATCTTGTGAGATCAGGCAGTTTTTATTTTTTTTCTGTGTGTGCACGAGGTTTCTGCAAATACCACAGAGCCAAATTTTGTAATGAACTTTCATTCACTCCTACTTCCAGTTCCCAGGCAAAAGGAGGAAGTTTAGGGCAGAAAAACACACAAACCAAATACAACAGAGCATTTGTGTGTCTATTAAAAGACTTTTTTAGGCACCAGCATGGAGAATATAGTTGAGGCAAGGATTTGATTTCATCCTTGCTGGTTCCCACACCCCTAATTAGAGCTGAGCTCTTTATAGGTAAATAACATTTAAGTGGAACTATTTCTGACCACTGGGGTCCTGCACTCTGCTGTGCAGTGCCCTTTCATTAGGAATTAGCCGACATGATGCTGAATAAACACATTGTGTGTTTTGCAACAACTCTGATGTGGTATCTTTTAATTACTTTCCTTAACCTATTTCAATCATGTGCTGCTTAGCCACACACCACAGGACTACTTGGGAAGGGGAAGATTATGGGGGATGCATAGAGAAATTCTTACAGGGAGAGACAGTATAAACACGTGCTATGATGTCTGTTTGAACTGGTGTCAGATACAATAATGAGTGGGTAGGAATAGTAAGACATAGCATTTCAAGAACCCTTCACATTCTCTTAGTGCTGTGCCAGCATCAAGCAATATGACCAGGAGGACCTTCTCTCTCACCAACACACTCTTGACTCTACCAAAGAGACCAGCCTGGGTTGCTTATTTGAGGGTTTTTCAACAGTGCCTTTGGCAGTCTTTTGTACTTGGAACCTCTCCCTCTCCCCCTCACCCTCAAATTACACTCCCATTCATGATAATCTATTCAAAGGGTGTTTAGATGCGTGCTTAATGCTTTGTTACTAAGATTTCATCACAGGTGCCTAAAGGCTTTTATCCTTGGAACAATAAACTGAAAGTCCACCATCCTCCTCTTCTTCAGGTCCCTGTGCTGGAACTCCAGCTCCTAGCAGATATGCAAAGAAGCAGCCAGAAGTCACACTGCAGGGGATCCTCACTGATGCAAAGATAATTGTGTCAGTAATTGGTGTCTTACTATCATTATCAAACACTTCAATACTGTCCTTGACTAGCCCTAAGTTAGGTTTATGAGTATAGAATTTATTCTGTCTAATCAATTTCATTGGAGCATGTGAATGATCTTAACCTCTGAAAGGTAAACTATTTTGGTCCATATTTGGATAGGAAGAGTGGACAGAAACCTGTGGGGTTTTTGACATTAGTGATAGTAGTCCAGCAATACAACTCCCTTATTAGTACTGGAGCTCTCTATTTTCACTGAGTGTCTCCAGCACTGCAATTATGCAGTAATCATGGCAACACCAATTCCCTTCATCTAAACAGGCCCAAAATTTAGATATCCTCATTTAAAAACCCAGTAGCCTTTCAGAATCTCAATTCCCACATTGATAAAGGAAGAGGCATTACTATTAACACTATTAATTATTAATATAACTATTAATATGTGCAAAGCCCTAAGGCTTCCAGATGAAACGTGCTGAATAATTGTAAGGTGTTCTCTACACATCCATGGGCTTTTAGCAACCAACTCAAATCAAAAAAGATTATCAAATATACACAATTAAAGAGATTGGTCTGATCAAGTAAAGCATTGCCATGGGATATTGGTCTCCCACTGCTACAGAAATTCTGAAGCATTAATCTCCAGTAAGTACCACAAAGGATCTAAAGGCTTTTCTCTTCCAAGTGAGAGGTATTATCTTGTCACAAAAAGTGTCTGAGGGCTGTGACACTGTTATGCCAAATTACTTGCTGAAACTGTAAAATTTCTTGCAGTGAATATGTGCAATACAGAGTTGCTATTGTAGAACTCATTCATATCAGCCAGACTGGAACTCTGTCGAAATGCTGGTAGTTTCAAATTAATTTTTTTCTTGAATTTTTCAGTCTTGGTACAGTCCTATGTCTGCTGGAGTAAGTTGCCATGAAATAGTCAAGACTATAAAGAAATGTACATAAGGGGCCCCTTAATGGGAAGTAGGCAGCCCAGATTCAATGTCAGTTAGCTTGTAGGTCCTACAGTCAGTGGAGACAGACAGGCATTTCCAAGGGGTGTGATTATTCACCCCTACGATGACTTTCCCCTTCTAGGTAACTTAATTCCCTGAACTGTCTTCATATAGTGTATGCTGGGATTGTCAAGTACTTAGGCCCAAATAAAGTAAGCTTAGGTGCTTAAAGGAAGTGTTTCAGTTATATGATCTCAACGAGGTGGGATAAATCTAGTACCCTTGCCCACCTCCCAGGTTGTCATCTGTACACTTGGACTATGGTGAAGAAAACTTGCAGGAGATACTACCAGGATTTCCTTGTCAGCAAGACCCATTATGATACTGTTTTGCAGCTGATACAAGCCTGTTATGACGTAATGACTACAATTTGTATTAGGTATAACCCGCTCTTGAGATTGCTCTTCTATGGTGGATTAACCTTGGCTGAGAGTCTCCCTGCAGCCCTTCAGGGACAGCTCTTCCTGCTGGGGCCCCTCAATGGCCACAGCTCCTGCAGGGAATATTCCTCACACTGCAAGAGCATCTCTGCTCCAGCCTGCAGCCCCTCCTGCCATCCTCCAGTCCACCTCGGGGTCTCTCTGCTGCTGCTCCCTCCTCTACTCTCTTCCCCACTCCCACTGCCACCTTTGGCCGTTTCTGGAACCTGTTTTCCCCCACTGCTCCCAGGCCAGCTGAGGGGGTCAGCTGTGCACTGTGGTGGTGTTGCTGGAGCCAGCTCGGACCATCTGGGACTGGCTACATCTGGCACAGGGCAGCCCCAGTCTCTCCTCACAGAGGGCCCGACAGCCACACTACAGTCCCTCAGCATGGACCCCCAATACACTGTTTGCATTGCTGACACACAAGTGAATTTTCATAGTCATCCTCATCCAGACCTCTGGAGTTGCCTTAGAAATGGAGAACCTGTCAACAATGGTTCTTTAGGTTGGGACCAGCTATTTCTGAACATCTCCAGAAAGCTTTGTCACAGTTCTCAGAAAACTTTCCACATCATGAATCTCAGGAATGGCAAATTTCTACCTCATTCCAGGTCCCTTTTAAGCGCAGTGTGGTCCTGATATAGTCAGACTTGGCCAAGTAATGTGACTCTGAGGACTCCCTAATGCAATTTAGAGCCTCAAAGAGGAGACTGAAAGGAGACCTCATTGTGGTCCCCACCTTCCTTGAGTTGGGAAGCAGAGGGGTAGGCACTGACCTCCTCTCCAGTGGCCTGTGGGAATGTTGTGAAGCTGTATCAGAGGAGGTTTAAATTGGATATTAGGAAAAGGTTCTTCACCCAAAGGGTGGTTGGGTAGTAGAACAGGCTGTCCAGGGAGTTGGTCACAGCACCAAGCCTGACAGAGTTCAAGAAGCATTTGGACAATGCTCTCAAGCATATGATGTGCTTCTTGGGCTTGTCCTGTGCAGGGCCAAGAGTTGAACTTGATGATCCTAGTGGGTCCCTTCCAACTCAGCATATTCTATGATTCACCTTAAAAGTCAGGATGCTCCCATAAATGGCAACCTCATCTAAGTTGCTGCACACATGCTGTGCCCTTTGCATGGCAATTTTAAGCGATTTCGCCTTGGTGTCTGTCCACTCACTGTTCTTGCTACAGATTATTGAGAAACAACTCTCAGACTCCTGGAAGGAAGTATAACTTAGAAAAGAGATCAAAATGCTCTGGCTGTGATTTGTATTCTGTAACAAATGGGTTGCGCTAACCTTAAAAATTTGCACTAACCTTAAAAGTAGGATTTGAAGGCTGCATACATGCATTTCTGTTTTTCAGACTGGTGGAGCTAATTGATTGCCCGTAGCTCTGGCCTAGAAAGCCAGACAGCCGCAACCACCAAGGACTCTTCTGCCTAAATGAATTAAGTAAATGAATTAAGCAATCAGACACAAAGGAGTGGGTGTACGGCAATTGCCTATCATTTGAAATGTAAGGCGAAAGTAATTGATTGTGCAGTTATCTCACCACACAACATACATACATATCCCCTCCTCTTGTTTGCAATGTGGAAAAAAATAATTGCAAGACACAGATAATAATTTGTCTTCCCCTATGCAGTAGCAATATCAGTGGTCATTATTCTAAACTCTTTAAAATATACTGGGCACTTTAACAAAAAAGCAATTCTTTGTCTGAAGGGATGACAGTCTGCACTGGATTCTGCCTCACTTGACTAACACCCAAATACTGTCTGGATGGACAGTGGGTCATGAGCAGCCCTGAGAAGAAGGAATTGGGGGTGCCGATTGACAAGAAGTCCAACATGATCTGGCAATGTTCACTTGCAGTCCAGAAAACCAACTGTATCCCAGGCTGCATCAAAAGAAGTGTGGCCAGAAGGTCAAGAGAGGTGATTCTCCTCCTCTACTCCACTCTCATGAGACCTGAGAGTACTGCAGCCATCCCTGGGGGCACCAATGTAAGAAAGGTGTTGGACTTGCTGGACTGAGTCCAGAGGAGATTCACAAAGATAATTAGAGGGCTGGAATGTCTCTCCTATTAAGACAAGGAGTGTTGACAGTATTGGGAATTTTTAGCCTGGATAAGAGAAGGTTCAGGGGACACCTTAGAGCAGCCTTCCAGTACCTAAAGGAGTCTTAAAAGAGATCTGGAGAGAGACTTGTTTTATAAGGGCACAAAGTAATAAAATAAAGAGTGATGGCTTTAAACTGAAAAAGCGTAGGGAAGGAAGAAATTCTTTATTGTATGGGTGGTAAAACACTGGCACAGATTCCTCAGAGAAGCTGTGGATGCCCCATCCCTGGAAGAGTTCAAGGTCAGGCAGAATGGGGCTTTGAGCCCTAGTTGAAGGTGACCCTGCCCGTGGCAGAGGAGTTGGGAAGAGACTATCTTTAAAGCCCCTTCCAAGCCAAACTATTCTATAATTCTTCACTGGAGTTTAACATAGCAAAGAAATCAGATAAAAAAGATAGAACAGAAGTGAAAACAAGAGAAGCAGAAAGAGTACTTGGTTATTCTCTGCATGCTACTTGGTTGTTTTATAGGCTATGTCTTAAATATATTGATACTGGCAGTTGAGGAACCATAGCAAAGCAAAAAGGAGATGACAATTATGGTTGTGGCAATTTGGCCATTGGGATTTGGTGACTGGCATTATTGACAGCGTAGCTTGCAAGGATCCCTATGGAAAGAGACAATGAAATTCACTGAATATGTAAGACATGCTGAGGAAAAGTTATGAGGCTATATATCTTGGTTTACTCCAAGACCATCCAACAGCTCTCCTTAGAAGCTTTCCAGCAGCTTTATGGAAGCTAGATGGAGACAAGGGTATTTGTGCAGAGGTCAAGTTCTTTCTCATATATATTTTTTGTTTAAAAGTGCTTTATTTCTGGAAAACAGTATCCTAAGTTTCCAGTAAACAGAATTCTCAGAATATACAGAAACATTATTTCAATATCTAGCTTCAGAGAAAAACAGAGATAAGTAGATGCTAAAATTATGTCAATTTGCATATAAAACCATTATTTTTTAAGCACAGCAGACCCTTATTCAGATGCCATAGAACTGCATCCTCTTATTCTTACATTACCTCAGGTGAAAATAACTAAGAAAGATTGAGCAAATATCCAAACATCTCTGGCACATCACCTTTCTGTGACTGAAATATTTGGATTTTGGTTTCTCTTATCCAAATGTCATTTCATCTACATCACTCTATGTTCTGTAGTAATGTCTAAAGCCCAGAGTAAAACTGGGGCTCATTTCTGAGACACAAGATAATTTACAACCCCCAAAACATGAAACATGAACAGAAAAGTTGGACAAAGCTTAAGAAGACTTTTGTTATTCCTTATGTATTAGACTGTAAGACCCAATGATACTTACTCATGACCAATAGATCAGTTTATGATAAAGGTGAGGACTGAACCCTGATCAGGACAACTTCATTTCAATTATGCTGTTTTCTTTCTTCTACCTAGATGCATCATGAGTGCCTCCATGTATGGACAAACAGACACTGAAAATAGCAAGGGGAAATGACCTGGCCATTATGGCAGAGAACTTAGGTGCAAGTTGGTGTGTGTATGGGAAATAACAGGACAGTAAATTTGTGTAGGACAGAATGTATTTGTGCTCTGCAGGCCTTATCTAGACAGGTGGAATGGGAGTGATTTGATGGGAGCAATTTAATTTTAGATAGGAAATATCCAAGTCTTTATGTGAAGGTTTAGAACTTCAGCTCAAAGATTTCAGAAGCCTGGGGCTTAGGTTTGATTATGGATTTCCTTCATCTGCATTTTCTTAAACGCTTTGATATTGGTCCAAATTTAAAGAAGAACTTAGGCATCCTTTGCCTTGCTAAAAATTCTTATGTATGTATGTATGTGTTTTTCTTATGTACATAAGTGCACATATAATTGTGGGACTCATTACCTCAGAGATGTAAATGTCTGTGGGATGGGGAGGTATCTGCCACAGCTGATGATCCAGCATGGTTTGTCATCCACCACTGGGAGACAGTCTGGGATGAGAATGGAGCTGTGCTTGTTTTCCATAGTGCAAGAAGGAACTGCCCTTACCTCAAGTAAACAGAAAGGAAAATCACATATTACTTAAGACAAGGAGAGAAACTGAGTTTTCAAGCCCATTTTGGAGTAAAAATGTGATTACTTTGCCAGAAATCAGAGATAAATCATTGCAATGTTCTTTCTCCCAGAAATACACACATGCTGATAACACAGAGTGGCCTCTGGCCACTTCAGCCTGCACAGTTGGAACCTTTGTTTTTAGGGTTTGGTCAAAAGTGGAGTAAATATTTGCAAGAGAACATTTTCCTAACAGGGACACTCTCAAAAGCACATTTGCTGGAAAAGAGGTCTGCCATCCTCCTCTTTTATTGTAGAGTCCTGCAAGCCCAGGGCAAGCAGAGAAATAAATCAAGTGCTCTGAACCTGCATGTTCAGCCTTCACAGTAGACCATGTAAGAGTAGCTCAAACAGGAGAGTGCTGATAAGGTGACCTGACTTCACAGAATTTTGAAGAGCTGTCCTTTGAACTTTGAAAGCCTCATTTGTAAAAGATAAGATTTATAGTCCTAAAACAGGCAGGAAAAAGTTGACAAACTGTTGTCACCCGAGGAAGCCTTCCCAATAATTTTCCTTTCCTGTTCCAAGAACAGAGTGTTTTAGAAACACAAGTGGACAGTAACCTTTTGGCTGAGTCTATTTGACTTTGATTCCAGTCAAATTGACATTTTAGGCTTTGCTTAAATAACTTTGATGTACTTTTAAAGATTAGGTCCTGATAGCAGAAGAACCTGTACTGTTGTCTTGTTCAGATGCTATTAAAAAAGGGGAAAACATTACACACTTTTGTAACCAGTTTTGTCATTTGCTGGATACAAGCATATTTCACTTGCAGCCTTTGTGGAGATCAGGAGCCTCTGTGATAAGTAGTGTTTAATAATGAAAGTCCAGCCTGGATTTAGCTGACCTAACTTGAGACATTTAACTGAGAAGTCTAATTATGACCAAAGTCACTTGATGCTTCTCCTGTAAACAATGGGACATTATGTAGGGTGCTTCAGACATTTGTCAGCCACTTGCTCTCTGGAAGTGGTTCTCTGCTTTGGCTATACATAAATAGTGCAGACACCTGAATTGTTGAAAGATAAGCAAGATAAATCTGTGCTTTACTTCTCATAGAAGGGAGTAGAGTAAAATAACAAGAAAGAAAAAGAGTAGAGGACAGAAATTGTTAAATTCCTTCTCTACACAAAGAGTGTGAGCTACAGACCTCAGTTGTTTTGCTCAAGGCCAGACAGCAGGAGATAGGTCAACGTATTGATTGCAATATTTTGAAAGCAGCATTTTAGCTATAAAATAGGCTTACATCTCTGGAAGTGGCCTTAAGGTTTTCCCTAATATAAATAAGGACACTAGAACTGGAAAATGCTTCAAAATAAATATTCATTCAATTTATTTACTTCCTCTTTCAGAAAAATATTGAAAATTATTAAAGTTTAATACTTGTCATTTTTTTTTCTGTGAAAGTTCTCAGAAATAATTTCTGTCTCCATAGAATATCAAGTTTATTATCACATGAAAGGTAATGTAGCCATGCTGAAGTTTGTTTTTCATCTACTAGGTTATAGTTTTGGCCATACACAGAAATCAGCAAAACTTGAGAAACCAGCCATGTCTCTGGAATGGAGTTGGAGATGTGTGGCTTATGCCTGCATTAAGAGAATAAAAATCTTCAAAATTTCCATAATTATTTATTTCCTTTAAAAATTAGTTAATTTTCATTTACAGAAATTTTGAGGTGACAAATTGTCACATTGCAAAGAACAGAAGGAAACGTTCTGCTCAAACATTAAAAATTTGAGGTATACCAACATTGTAGATTCATTAGAACAACTCAATATCACAAGTTTTACTTCTGGTATTTTTTTCTTTTTCCAGGGAATAAATACACACAAATAGAAGAATGATTAAAGCAGATCAGAGCAAAGGTTTGTCTAATTCAGTATGCTGTCCCATGACAAGGTCTATTTTTCACTTAAAAATGCCAAGTAGAGTAAATGAGAACTGAACACCCAGAGACACAGTTGGCACAAGTAGCCTGTGTACAGCAAATGGACTGAAATATTCAGGTATAAAATATGCAAAAAAGTTTCCAAAGTTGTAAACAAATACACAGCAAACAGAGATGGAATGAAACTAACGAAATAAATTATTTGCTATAAATACTTTGGCTGCTTCTTATGGATGAAATTTATGCTGCAAGGAAGAGAAAGGAAGTTTCTGAACTATATTTATACAACAGAATCCAGTTCAGTATTTGGCAGTAAGAGTTTGAAATTATAGCATAATAGGAAGGAGAAGTTCATAGATGAGCAAAATGAAGAAAATTTGTTGCATAAGCAGTGGGCTATGGAAAGGTTTTACCAGAATACCCTATCTAACTTTGATGCCCACGCTTTCAAAAAAGAACCATATTTAAAGAAAGTTTATGGAGGGTAAAGAAAAGAGCCAGCAAAATTATGTGAAAACTGCATAAAATGTACTGCTGTGAGGCACTTAAAGACACACGCTTGTTTAGCTGCTTTTTCAAACAGAACACAAGCAGTGAAAGACCTGACAGTGGAAGGTTTAACCACCAGGAGATACCCCTTAGGGAAAAGGCAGGTCATCTCTTTTTTGATTTCTTATGCATTAGTGAAACACAAATTACTCAGCAGTGCAAAGTTGTGCAATGTGGAAAGCCAAGACAGATGTTGCAGATGTTTGTGAGGAAGATAGTGTTTGTTTCCTCAATAAAAAATAGAGTCTAAATAGTTTTCTCCTTACTGATCAAGAAATTTTGGGATCCAGCATTCAGGATGCCTAGAAATTTGGAAGAAATAGAGTTTTATATGGACAAACCCATGCTTTCTGAATGAGAGAAGGTTTGTTACAGAATTATGCTCCAGAGTTCACTGTCCTGCTGTACTAGAGTTTCCTCTAGTTCTAAACAGGCTTACAGGTGAATTTGAGATAAACACGCAGCTGATCACAGGGAACTTTGTTCTGTGTTGACATCAAAAAAACTCTTTGTGCCAGTGACCTAAAGAACAAAGAACCTCCAAAGTGGCAAAGCTCCCCCACAATCCATTAGAAAAGGCTGTAAGCACACAGATCGTTCATGTCTCCAATGACCTGTTTGTCCTTGGAAAACCAAACATACAAATTGCCCAAATAAACACGGTCCTTTAAAAGCAAAAACCAGGCTACTCTCCACTCCACTAAACTACCTAGGAGAAGAATCCAGTTACCTAGTAGCTTCCACCTCTCTAAGAGGACTTGCCTCTATCACCTCACATAAGATGCACTCAGGAGCAGGCTGACAGGGATCTTAGATAGCACATCTATTCCACATACGTGTTAGAAAGGAATCTAATTAGAAGTCATTTGTCCACTGGAAGGAGGAAAGAAGAGAAAGGAGATAGAGGAGACAAGGGATGGCTCTCTGGGTCATAGTTTAGTTTAGGTCACTGAATTAGGGAGAGGGAAATTTGAATTCACTTTCCAGACCTAATTCACATTCAGGCATTTAGTGGAAAGAAGAACATGAGTCACTAAAGCCACTCTAAGATCACATTAACAGAGGCTTAACCGTGTGCTGAGAATGACCGCCAGATTGTGACCTTCAAGAGAGACCTGTAGGGAAAACCTTGTGAGTTTTCTGGGGATCAGGCAAAGAAATCCCCATCTTATGAGGTTCTGAGGATGCCCTTCTTCAAACCATTATTCAGACGGCTCCTTGGGTTTTCACAGCAAAAAATCAGATTATGTACCTAGAGGCTGTAGACACTTCCAGGTTTAGCTGGAAATAGTGCAGCTGCCCTGAGGATCTGAATTTTAGACTTGAGTATTAAAAGTGTGAGGTGGGAGGTAGGAGGTAGTTGAGCTTTGTAGAGCTCCAACATTATCTATTGCATACTTCACTAAAGTATTGCACTAAAGAGCTTCAGCCTTTCATTCTTATCATCTTGTTGAATGGCCCTTCCAGTCTATAAATTCGTGGTTGAAACCAACAGCCGGTTCTCTTATATTTCCTAATCCCTTTGATTGTCTATTTTGATCAACACAATTGTTCACAATGCTTCACCTCCAATACTAAACTGCCTTGACACACTTCTTCCTCTTTGCTTTCAGTATCCTTTATGTTGCCCGTTTCACTCTTTTCTGTAAAATATCCTTCCACATTGACCTTTTAGATGTCAAAGGCAATTTAAAAAGCAATTATAGCTGAAGCTAATATGTTAAAGTAGTTTTGCTTGCAGTAGGAGTACACCAATAACTTTCTCTCCCCACACATGTTCACCTAAACTGGTAAGAAGTTATTTCTCAGTTGTGTCATATCTGATACCATAATGAAGTCATCTTGCACTAGACATGTAGAGCTGAACAGCAAGTTTTCCACTCTTCCAAACCTCAAAGTTCTGATACTTGTGGCTATCATTTTTAAAAATAAGGAAGGTTTATTTAACATTTATATTAATTTTATTTATATATTTCATAATTGTCAAGGTAGCAACAGTCCTGGAGTTAGTTCACCATGATGTGAATCTTCCTTGGACCTCAACTCGTAAGTTGCAAATGACACTGGATTTCTGCAGCTACATGTCACCTTTGTAAAGATAACAGCAGATCTCCAGCCTCTAGTGACATTTACTCTTCTTTGTTATCTCCAAGAGCTATAATTTACAGGAGAAATAACCATCTTATTTTCCTGTCCAATAGGTAGAGAAAACAGCAAATCCAGTTTCTTTTGGAAAAAAAAAAGTATCTTCTCTTACCTAAAGTGAACCCTCTGTAATGTGGACGTCTACATTTGAGTGAGTTCCCTAAGATCCTTCCATAAACATTGGGAAGAAACTGACAACTACAGAGTGTGAGGTTGATCTTTTTCTGACATCCATCTGGATCACGTACCAATGCATGTATTTCCTCACTGGTTATGAAGAGAATTAATGAGTGTTGTTCAGATGGACTCTGTTGGAAATATTTACAGTGAGACAACATGGAACTGCTCAGTACAATAAGGCTTTCCTACTTTAGTAAGAAAATGTTAAGTCATAAATAGTTAAAATTAAATTCTGAATCTATGTTAGTCTGTTGAGTTGCCTGTTACTGCTGGGACTGAAGATTTCAGCTATGCTATTTCTGAGTTACAGATCCACAAAATCAGGGACAAGTTTTAGATCTCCTTACTGTACTGGTCCTGGTGACTCATTGTAATTGAAGATATACCTGTTCAAATTTCTTACATATGTTTCATTAGATTGATCACTCTGAAGAGATTAAAGTTGACTGCAGAAGTCAAACCCTAGCAGGGTTTGCTGAGAATTCATGAGTGGTTTTGGAATAAAATAAAATAAATAGTACAATATAGACGAAGATGAACTTTTCAGGGTGATTTTTTTTTAATTAAATATCTGGAGTTTTCAGTTCCCTTAGTATTTCACAAATGAAACCACTCTGATTATGGTTCTGAAAATACATCAAGCTTGAAGTTTACATTTTTTAAAATGACACATTGAAGTTATTATAAAAAAAATTGCACTCCTCTCAAGCTTTGTTTAAGACATAAGTTAAAAATTAAGGGCCATAATATTGGACAGTACAATTAGAAGGATTATTGTGTTGCTATCTAGGGAAAATACTGATTAAAATCTAGATCAAAATATTAAAGAAACATGCTAAGTGGTTCCCTCCCAGTACTCTGATATCATGTTATCCTAAAAAATCAGCTGGGAACCTTCCTCATCACTTCAAAAAAGAAGCAAATTACAGAGAATAACTATTGACCTGGTCACTTTTACAGTGAGAATATTGGCTAACCTCAGTCCTTTGCTTCTAAGATGATGATTGTATTGTCATATTTTCATCTTACAATCACTCTGAACTCCGACTTCTTCAGGATGAGGCCTGCTAATATCTCTTGAAGAACAAACCAAATGCGATTCAAGTTTAATTAAGAAGCCTTGGGCTTGATGTTGCAAA
Source organism: Calyptomena viridis (assembly GCA_013390005.1). Taxonomy (NCBI): domain Eukaryota; kingdom Metazoa; phylum Chordata; class Aves; order Passeriformes; family Eurylaimidae; genus Calyptomena; species Calyptomena viridis. The sequence goes on from WEIV01002924.1 coordinate 66,132, forward strand.
GCCTCCCCTTCTAAATCAGGAAGCATTTAGAACTCAATGGGCAATGTCATTAACACCATTTCCAAAGAAAACAATTACATACATACATTGCAGTTCCTTACTAGTAGCATACTTGTAGGGCAGGCTTCAGTCTTTACAGTTAACAGGTATAATTAAGGTCACTAAGAAGCAGTGCAGACTACTAGAGACCCGAGTTTTAGCCTAGACTGTTCTAGTAATCTGCCATTTTGACTGAGTCACTTCATCCCTCTTATTTTTCTCTCTTTGTTTCTTCAGACTGCAAATGCTAAGGCAGAAAAAGTCTAAGAAACCTGGTGGGAGAATTCACCCACATTTTGGGTAGCTGATTAACATATACTTTTCTTGGGAATGGGAAAGGAGCCGTTTGTAAGATGAATCAATTGTTCTGGTAGTAGCAGTCTTCTCTCTGGCCATTCTGGGATGCTCTACCTGACATGTGCCAAGGACATCTCTGGTTGTGGGAGGGGTACAGGGCTATGGGGCATGGCCACGAAAGCCACTCAAGTCAGGCGGCCACCTGGCTTATGCTCTGTCTTGTTCTGGACTCTTATATGGCCTCCTGTAGTACAAATAGGCAGTATTTTATGAACAAAAGATCTGACAAATGCTGAACCATCCTTGTAGGAAATACTTTATTCCAGCATCAGGAAGCTTAAACCAATTCCTGTGATGCACATGGCCCTGTCCCTGTACCTCCAATTACATGTATGTGTAGTGCCTAAACTGAGCTCTGTATTCAGTCATGTAAATCATAATGATTTCCAGGTATTGATATTTAAAAATGAACAAATTTGTGATAGAGAAGTATATTGGAAAGAAGAATACCCTTGAAAACAGATACAAAATTTCAAAACTACCTCTTTAACAGCAAATGTCAGACAGAGAAAAGACTATTTAGGCTAAGCACAAAAGGCTGATTTAACTTCAAGAAACCAGTAGTCCAACATCTTCAGTAGAACTAATAAGGAAAATGGGATTCCCATTCACAGGAAATCCCAGAATATTAAAAATAATACTGTGTTCTTAATATAAAGGAGAAGCAGTTTCAAGCCCTGCAAAATACGTTTATAATAAAATTAATTTCAGTCTGAAGTACTTTCACCAAAAACAGCACTAAAACACATGGAAGAAATAAAAAACAACTTATTTATAAGACCTGTAAGGCTAATATGTATATCTGTTAAATATAATATATGGTTCTATGTAGTTATATGCTTATTTTAACAGAAATGTGCAAACATAATTAAATAACTTATCACCACTTAAGTTTAACATAGTCACATTGAAGGAACTGTTGGAGGTACTAAAGTAAAATGAAGAAGTAGAAATTGCTGTTTTCACTTGTTTAGCATTTTGATTTTATCAAAATCAACAGGTTCTCATGGCTTTTTATTTTTTGAAGAATCAACTGTTACACTAAAAATATTTTATTCAGTTCAGCCTTGAAATCTGCTTTTCTTGTCTGACAATTTTTTCCTAGAAACACCAAATCCCTTTTGCCTGGCTTCTCTGTGCACATAAGCCACTAGAAAAACATTAACTAATTATTTTTGCCTAATTCTTTTCCTACCACAAGCATTGGAAAGGCAAAGGACACTTTTTCCTTCAGCACAAGGGATGTGGAAGGACATTATTACCCTGTACAGGAGTATCAAATGAACTTGTATCATTACAAAACAAATTCACAGTCAACACATTCTGCTAAGCTGACTAAAGAAATTCTGTGCAGCTACACTGCCCTGAAAATAGTAATCTGTTTCATCTTTTTTGATAGTTTCCTGCAAAGATTGATAGAAAAGGAAAGAGGTCATCTTGGATCTACAGGGAGAAAGAGAGCTCAAATGTAACCTGTGGCTGGTGAAAGAGGTTGTTCTTTGGTTACTTGACACAAACATTTAAACCTCTGGATTATGAGCTTCACTGTTTGATAAACACGTGCAGCAGCCTCACCAGAGGTGTATTTTTCTTTCCTCTTATTTAATACTCAATAAAAATGTTGCACACACACACATGTATGGGCACATGCTTGATCTTGTGCATTTTGAAAGCATTTGGGTGTATGGCTAACAGGTCACAGAAACTTCTGAGGGAATTGTTTCCTCCTAACTCTCTCTTTTTTTTTTCTTTCCTTCCCTTTTTGATCATGGTTACAGAATGAGTAAATGGTTACAAATGATTCATAGAAGGACAAAGTTGGACCATTTTTGTTTATTGTTAAGAACAAATTCACTGTCCTTACAACCTCAATTGACTTAATCTGAATTAAAAATGCTTCCCTTAAAAAGGTTTCCAAAAAAAATTACACAGAATGGTTTTGAAATAGGGTTAAGTTGGTCCAAGTATCTGTGGGATACTTGGTCTTCTGCCCATGACTGGGGTAATGCCTTAGTGCTACCCAGTGTCATCCCACAGAATGGCTCAGTGCATTGCCACTGGCTGCTTCCATAACCAACATAATGTTTCTGTGTAAAAGCAGGGCAGCTCTGGGATGACAGATACAGTTTTGCAAGTAATGAAAAGGATGTGAAAAAACTTTACAAAGAAGAAAGGCATAACATAATATTCTGTGAGGACACGATCAAGCTCCAAATAGCCTTGAAGAGATCCAATGCATAAATCATAAACTACTGTTAAATATTATGGAAGAACTGACATCTGCTTTGTTGGAAAGGTTTAGAGTCAAGTCTGGTAATGAAACTATGCTCTCTTCATTACTGAGGCTTATAATGCTCTAACACTCTTCCTAACCTGCAAAAGATGAATTTCTACGCCTTTCACAGTCTTATTTCATTAATAAGTACAGATGCTACAATCTTGGCCCAGGTAATGGCAGGTAGGTTAACTAAAGTACTGCCACACCTCTAGTAGCTTTAAGATCAAGTAGTAATTGTATTTGGGAGCTGATCTGAGGAGACCGTTTAGCCTTCCGTATTACAAAAAACATTAGAAAAAACAGATTTAACAGGCCAAATAGAGAAGGGAAAAAAAACATTTATCTATGTGCAATGGATTTCCTATTCACAGCACTAAAAAAAACAAAATAACTTTGGAAGACAATTTATTGGCCAGATTAAAAGTCTAGCCTCCATGCTAGGTAACATATAAAGGATGCAATTCATTCTCCTTATTCAATGCAGACTGGGAAAATGAGGGAAAGTTGTCACTTATTCAGTACAGATTGGGTGATCATTTTTTATCAGCTCCTTTCATGGAGTCTGGAATGAAAGGAAAAACAGTAACATGAAAAGTCACAAAGAATTTTTATGCCCTTTAGGTTGGAATTCCTTGAGAAGACAATACTAAAATTTATGAATGACGTGTTGTAGGGACAGTCTGGCTGTAAAATCTAAAGCATTGGCAAGTCTATTTAGCCATATGTGTTAACATCCTTCTGTGCTCTTAAGGGATTCTTAAGGAACCTCTTAAAGGGTTCTAAAGGAAAACCAAGAGAAAAAATTTCAGGACACAGAGATGTGTATCATTATGTGTAACACAGGAGTATCTACAAAATCAAGATCAATGTCTAATCAAGGCTAATAATCCTGTATGAAATACACTAAGAGACAGTCAGTTTGATTTTTTTGAGTCTAAAAGAAATGTACAGTCCTTACAATGTACAGGTAGTCTTTGGAAGATCCTAATGACAGAAGAAGACAGAGACCCTGTCTATGGTTCATGGTCTGCTCAGCTGGGAACCTAACCCTGAGCAGAGCTAAAGCTCAAAGACATGGCTAAACATCCAGGGCAGAGAGGAATCATGACCAAAACAAACTCCAAAATTTGTTGGCCCAGTGGGCTTAGTCTGCACAATCCCAACCGGGATCACATCTGACAAGGACTTGTGAGAAATGTCAACTTCGTTTGCCCTCTGTGAGTGCAAATATGTGGACACTAGAGTATGGATTTGAGTCTAATCTCAGGTTTTAACTCTTCTCCTCATCTGTTTGGATACATAAGCACACGTTCCATGTGGACACCAGCCAAGGTGTAGAGTGCAGTAGAGCAAGAGCCAAGAGGAAGAGCCTAGTAGAACTGAGCACAGAGGGAAAAAGTACACTAGGAGACACTTTGTACTTGGCTCTCTTCAAGATCTATAGCAAAGGCTCTGAGCCTGGTCTGTAGGGTCAGAATTGGTAGCTGGGAAGACTGGCCAAGAGTGAATTTCACCTCTGTAGTGGACACCCTATTTTTCTTATATTGCAGAGTAGGTGTGGTCTTGATGCAAGTCATAAGTGCAAGGACTAGATGGTAATCCCAACATTAAGTGTGGATTTACCAAGGACTGACTTGATTCCTTCCAGGAATGAAATGTTTTCTTATTTTGAAGAGAAGAGAGTGACGGATAAAGTATACTTGATTTCACTAAGACTTCTGATTCATCTTCACAGTCCTCTCATCCGGAAGCTGAGGATTTATAGTCCACTAGATGTCATGAAAGATGCCTAGACTGTTGGTCCCAAAGGCTACTGATCAAAGTGTTGATTGGTAGCCATCAACCAGCTGTTGGCCAGTAACAAACAGTATCAATTATCTAAACAATGAAACAGAAAAACTCCTCTGCAATTTTGAAGATGTTAGGAAATTAGGAGTGTTTGACACACTGAAAGATAGAGCTTCACTAAAGTTGGTCCTTGATAAATCTGAAGATAGGGATAACAAATAATGTTATGAATATCAACAAAATGTGATGTTCTGCACTTGGCTGGGCCAACTCCAAGCATCAGTAAACTGGCTGCCAGGGAGAAACCTGGTGAAAAGGACAAGTAGACACCAGACTGAATACAAGCCAACAGGAAGGTCTGCCTGAAAATAAGCCAAACCACATCCTAAGCAACAAATAAGACAAACCACACCTTGATCAGCACTAGTAAGAGTGTGTCCAGCAGATCAAATTACAATCCCCCGCTGCACACCTGGAACACTGTGTCCCAGTGTGGATGCTCCCAATCTCACATTAAGAGGGACATGCAGAAACTGGAGCTGACCCAGCAGAGAGCTATCAAAATGGTCCAGGAGTTAGAGAATGTAACACAAAGGGGCTATATCATGTGATGAAGAAGATAACATGGAATGAATAGTCATACTGCAAAACAATTTAAAAGGTAACAAGAAGTATAAAAAAGATGATGTGGCTGAACTCTTCTTAGAAGCAGCAGATGGTATAATGATGAGTAATGGTCACAAGATGTGACTGGGAAGGTTCAGTTCAGACATAAGGAAAATCTTTACTAGGAGGGTAACAGCGGAACAGGTAACCAGAGATGCTGCAAAATCACCATCCTTGGGGAATTTCACAACTTGCCTAGACAAAGGCACAGCTGAAAGCAGGTGTGGGCAATAGTGTTGTATGAGAGGAGGTGGTCCCAATTAGCTCAAATCAGTTCCTCTGTGATTCTGCAAAACCTATCATAATTTCTCATTCATTTCATTCTGCAATAATTATTAATAAGGAAAACCCACTGATTGGTAAGTTTACTTTGTTATTTATAGAAAATATAAGTACCGTATTTGTTTAGCTTTCTATTGTCTAATGATCGTTTAAGCCATTTATTTTGCTGTTCTGCGTACTTCCAGTTCAACTGATAAGTGTATATGGCTATATTGAGCAAAGATTATGGCTCATCCACTTGACATGGATATATTTCACATGAAGCTGTCCATCTTGGTCCTCATGACTCATAGTCATTGAAGATGTCTTTGTTCAAATTATTTATGTCATTTCACGTGTTTACTTTATGAGCCTTCGTCTCTTCTCAGAAACTATCATGCACAGCTTTATCTTTCATATGCATTACAAGTTATACATAATGTCCCCTTTAAAAAGAAATCTCAATAGCAGCAAGCAAAACAGGTCACACAAATATAAAGGGGGAGAACAAATAAAAATGCAAAGAAAAAAACCCACACATAGGGCTTTCTGCTGCTATTTCCTGATGTTTGCTGATTCCCAACAAACAGCTGCCTCTCCACAAGACCATGTAACCACTGATGTTGCTGATAGGAAGTAACTGCTTAACTTCTTCTCTGTGCTGGCTTTCCATCCGCATAGGATGAGGTTTTGTGTAGAGTCTGTTACAAGTGTAAAACAGTTGGGATTCTCTGGGAGGCAAAGAGTAAAACTCATTACAAAATGTGAGGCATTGACTTGAGTGCTGAAGCACTTATTAATGACCTGATTCAGATCTAAAGAATCTCTCCAACAAAGGAGGCTCTTCTGCCAGTAAAGCACAATTTGAGACTCATAGCTTGTATACACAGGGAAAATTACTAGCATAATTATGCCAGTATAATTATACCAGTTTAGCTACACCAATAAAATTCTCCCTCTATGGACACTGCTGTCCCAGAAATACTTCTTTTCTATGAAGCTCGTCTCAACATAATTTAAATCAGGACATTTATCTTGAGATAAGAAGAGAATGGGAAGTTTAACTGGCAGGATGTACTGGGACAGCTATGCTAGTATAGTTAGCCATTTCCACACAGGCAGCTTTCAGTTGTTCACAGGAGTGTGAGATTGTGTCTTCTTGATGAAAGCTTTGGGTTTAAGTGTTTTCACATTGCTTCATCTACTGAAGTCAGAATAAATAATTATAAAAGAGAATCAGCTCAGTAATGGGATCTGATAAGCATATATCTTTGCTCAGCAAATTGCTGTGCTTGCCTCATTAGGATTAACCACCCTGCAGACAAAGAAGCCAAGTCACAGCTTCTAAGGATGCAGTGCCAGATGGAAGTTCCTATTCAAAAAATGTCTCAGGAGATGTCTTGGCATCTGTTACTGAATAATGTTATTGGTAAAACCTTAAGAACCAGCCCAAAAAAGGGGCAAACAGATGCTGGTGAAGCTTTTGTGGGGGTCTCACAAAGAAATTCTAGAAGTTCATGTTTTTTAGCTGAGCTGTTATATCTCAAAAGTGTGCATTATACAGACCCATAGCCTGACAAAAATCCCTTTACCTGGATCTTCATGAGAAAAACCTTCAAAGTCTTGCCATTAAAGCTTTGTTGGCTCAACTCTTCTCTGTGGTTAGTCACAGAGACTCACAGCTCTTTCAGATAAATTGTGTTAAGAATTTTATTGGTAACTGGGAATCACTCCTGGAAAGCATGAAAGAAATAAGCAGGAATGACCCTTTACCTCCAGGCTTTCCCTTGCTGCTTTTACAGAAACTACACCAGTACAAGACTGAAGGTCTCAGAATATCTACAATTCCATGATTTCTGCACTACCTTAAGTGGAACAATTTTGGTCAGGAACTTGTGAGAAATTTCTACTCCATTTGCCCTCTGTGAGTGCACCTGTGCAGGCACCATGGTGTAGATTTGAGTTTAATCTCAAGTTCTGTCTCCTCAGGTTAGCTTACATTCAGTTATGGATTTCAGCCAAGGTCTGGAGTGCAGTAGTGTAGGAGCCAAGAGGAAAAGCTTGGTGAGACTGAGCGAAGTGGGCAGCAGTGCATCAGGAGACACCTTCTCCTCAGGTCTTCTCAAGTGCCCCAGTGAGGCCTGGGCTGAGACCTCGAAAGGAGCAGCCCATGATATTGAGCATACTTAGGCCTTCTCTTAGATTAAACCTTTGTGTAAGACACAGCCTGTGAGAAATGAAAGAATGAAAACCAAGACATCGAATGTGCTACCAAAAACTATCTCCAACTTTTGTGAAATACTTGGTCTCCAGGTAACACGTTTGATGGACCTTGCTCAAACACCTGGCTGACTAAGAAGGAAACACTCCAATTTATTGTTCTGAATTTAACAAAATATAACACTTTCTTCAGCATTAGCAATGTCTGGCCTGACCCACAGAAGTGATCTTCCCAGAAGGTGCCCACAGATGTCAACTGTCAGGACACACTAAATTCCTTACCAGATGAGGTGTCCCTGCTCCCATATGTAATTCATGATCCCAAACTCGTGTTCAGGATTGCTCAGCCACTAGATGTCCCTGCATACTACCGGGCAAAGCAGAGAAGATGAGGCCAAATCCAAAGAAAAAGCTGGAGAGCAAGCAGCATGGAAACCTCCCTATTTGTGTGCCAGTTCTCTGCCTAGGTGGAGGTAGCAGTGGAATGATTTTCACTTGTTGACAGACTGCATAGTTTTTGAGCAAACCTCAAGGAACATGCTTCTTGCATGTCCTGGCTTGAATTATTGAGTTGCAACTTGGGAATATCCACAGAAAAAGTGGGAAGAAAAATCCTTTCCTCTGAAATCTCTGAAAAAGCAGATCTGAACTCCAGTTCCTTCAAAAGAAGCTTTTCTAAACTAATCAGCTTCATCATCCTAGCAGAGAGATCCAGGGTGGAAGGAAATTCTACAGCAAAAGGTCTTATCTACTCTTTCCTTTGGATGGGTTATAAAAGGACAGCAAGTGTTCCCTCAGATCCTCTCCCTGTGCTAGTTCTGCCATGTGAGCTCACATGCACTGTTATTTTCTAACAATATTCTAGTGTTCAGGACGTGTATTTAGCTCATCAGCACTTTGGGGCATGTGAGGTCAAGAGGCATAAAAATAGATTGTGCAAATCTGACGGGGTCTGCAACAAATGCCAGGCTTGGACCTCGCTGTAGAGGTAGAAATCAATAGATGAGGAATGTGTTTGAGTGGCTGCAGGAATCTTTTATCTTTTGCCTAACAAACAGCCTCTTTGGCTTGTTGAGTGCAAGACCTGTACCATTGCATGAGTGCTGGGAACCTTGCACACAAACACACAAACTTAGAGGGGAAAAAAAAAAAAGACCTCTTTTTTTTCCTCTGAAACACAAACATGGTAATATGCACTCAACTCCACAAGTTGCTGACATGAGAGCTGGGATGGCAAGCTGTGCTAGTGTGAAGACTGAACAGCTACAGCACCCAGACACAACCGTAAATGTCAGCTTGGAAATACCCTTTCAAATAACTTAATTTTTAGAAGACATGAGCAAAACAGATGTGTCAAACTGGACAACCACGGAAAGAAAGCTACATAATCACACTTTTGGCAAGCTTACCCATGAGATTTCTAGCTCGTTCTCATTTTACTTTCCTAATCCCATCTTGCCCATAAGCAAGCAAGGCAGCTCCCAACGGATCTGATCAGCAAACAATAACACACTGCATCTGCAAATGGTTCTTTGGTGGTATTGGATCATCACAATATTTCATAGAAAGCTTTACATCTTTATATAAAGAGCTGGTATATAAAGAGCTGGTACATTAAAGGAGACTTCCAATAGTATATCTTATTACTCATCACTGACTCAGCTTGATAATGTAAAGTCAACGAGAGAAGTTGCCAGCATTCCTTTGCGTTATAATCATTAAAGAGCAACCGCCAGCGTTCCCACACTTTCAACTTTTGCAAAATTATTGCTCTTTGCCCTTTACCGCATCTGTGTTTGCATAACCAAGTGGTGTACAGCTTGTCAACACCTCTTTATGCTTTACCTTCCTCCCTGCAGGGTTTTGTTTATGTGTCATCAGAGCAAATCCACTTCTGAGGATTAGAACCTCCTTTTCCATACTATACAAAAGGGATCGATAATTGCCATATTAATTCTCAAGCATGAGCTCTGAAGGAAAGAAAAAGACCTCTACAATCAAATCCAATTTTAGGAGAAACAATTTGTCTAATTGCCTCACACCCTGCACTGCAGGGGTTCGTTTCTGGTTGTGTTCAGTGTCAAGTAAAACCACCCAGTATGTAGGCAGGCAGGAAGAAGACACCAGTGCTTAAACTCCAGCCAGGGTCACTGCAAGTCCAACACCAGTTACCCCACCTCTGGTAGCACACATGCCCATGGGCTCATGTCACAGGGTGTAGAAATGTGCCACCACTGCTTGCCAGAGAATTTGGGCCATGTCTGTCTTTTGTAGAATATGGATGCCTAGGGCCATTTTTCAGTCACCTCCTTTGCATCCAAGTCCTTGTATTCTCCTTTCCCACTGGCATCTGTCAACAACTCCTTGCTCTGTGCCTTGCTTGCATCCTCTGAATCACTTCACTTCTCATTGAGTAGGTGCTGAGATTGCAACAAATTTAGGATGTTTAGGAAAACAGCCTCTAGGTCCAAAATGATGGCCCGTTCGGGTGTTCAGGACTGTGTGATACTGTAGGTGGTGAAAAATCTATTCAGCTTCTTGTGCTCAGAGTTGTATTCAACCTTTTATCCTATGAGGAACAACCACCTTTGCTTTACTAAGCATCTAAATTGTTGCAACTCAGAGGTAGACAATGAAGCTCTGGCGTGCTACCTCAGAGAGGCTGGATTTATTAGGTGTGCTCAGACTATGCCTAATACTGACAGCATCAAAACATTTACTCTTCTGACTCCTGCATCCATCAGGACACTGAAGACCAGACTCCAGTGCCTGTCCAGACATATACCTTTGCTAGAACCTAGCCAGATGTCCACTCAGTGTCTTTCAGAAATGAATCACACCTATAAATGTTCAGTAAACTCCCTGTATTGGCCATGAAGAGTAATATGCTCCTCTGTTGAGTACCTAAATTGTCCACTGTCCATTTGGGGAATATTAGGTTCCCAGCTTAGGTGGCATGAATCACCCTGATGGATCAGGTAACTGCTACCATTACCATGCTTACATTTGAAGTCCATGGTAAAGCAGTTTGAACATGGATTTTATCGCTTATTCAAGTTGCAGCAGCTTGTTCAAGCACTGAAAGTTCTGCATTAAGTTCTTGGTAAGCAATATGTGAAAGTTGGCATAGTTTCCTCAAACCTCAGACTCTAAAATACCTTTTAGGGAAAACTTCCCTTGACAGCTAAACTACAGCTGTTGTTCAGCAGTACTAGCTAATTCAACAGCAAGCAGACATTTTCTGTTCTTGATTTCCAAATGCTATTCCACCTCCTCTCTAAATTTCCTTTTTTGATGTTACACAGCATATTTGCATAAAATTGAGGAGCTAAGCCAAATACCTCTCTTACCACTTCAAAGCTGCTGACCTCCGAGAAGCTGGACTGGTGTAAATGAGGGAAGAATCTGACGCAACAGATTCTTCAGTGTAATTATATATCCACTGTCCAATACCACCAGAAGCCAGCTAGCTGCAGTTGTGTCTGGCCAAGCCCAGGGTAAGAACGGACTCAGCACTGTGCTAACACTGTCAGACATCTGGATCACAGTTGATTCATGCCCTGTTGGCTAGAAACATAGCTAGGACTTGCTTTCATCTGTTTACAACAGACTCCAGTAGACATTTCCTAAAGATGGAGTTTAGACAAGAGTTTAATACAAAAGAAGTCACATTATGTTTCTTACACTTTTGCATCCAAAGGCAAGCTGTGGAGAATCCTATTTACTGTTTGATCTACGATATTACCAAAGGTTGTAGTCAGACTGGAAGGTAAATAAATGCAGAAAATGTGGGATTTATAGAACAAAACTGCCTAAAAGTGGAAGTTTTGTTCTGTAAACCAGGAGAACCCCCCTGTTCAGTAATCAGGAGCACAGGCAAATGGCTGAAGCAGATGTGTTTCTCCACATTCTATTAAACAGGCCTTCCTGGTTGATGTCTCAAAGTTGTCACAAGTGCAATGTCTTGAGTTTTTAAACAAACAAGAGAGGCTTGTTGGACTATCTCTGATTTTAATAAATGCCCAGATCACTGTAATGTAGGTAAGCTGTGACATATGGGCTGAATCTGAAATGTTGAGTACTTCAGGTGTATTTCCTTGAAGAAAATAAATTTAACAATAAATTCCTTTAGTCACGCAACAATGACAAGATTTCACATGACTGTACCATTTGGGTTTACAGCACTCCTTGGACTGCATTACTCTGTTCCCCAAAGAATCATCCATTCATTCTGATCTGTGAGCATAATCAGATTGATCTTAATTAATCTGATTCATACTATATTAATGCTTAATTCATCAGTGTATTTCAATACATATAATCAAACTAATAGTAGATCTGGACTTAGATTTGAAATAGATCTGAGTTTGTGATACAGAATACATGGCAGAAGACCAAATAAACCAGACTTGTCAAAAATTAAAATCTGGACTTTGAAATTGTGTTCAGGAGAAGTAGGTTTGGGGATAAGACTATTACTGATTTGCATTCATATACAGCATCTGCATTTATTTTAAATTAAATTGAGATAAGACAATTCCTGTGAATGCATCAAGCCTACAAGATTTGGTTCTATGTGATTTTTTTTTTTAAGTTACAATGCGTATTATTGACTCCAAAATCTTCTTGTGGACCGTGAGCCTGGAAACTGAGTATTGTGTTCAATATAGTTCCACTACTCAGTTGCATCTGAGATGGCTTGGATTGATCTCTGAAGCTTTGGGTCAGAAATGTTTTTGGCCAACAGCTATTCACCACAGTTCCAGATCAGATAAGGATCTAGCTCTTGACAACACTGTATATGTGTGCTTGAATGGGTTCAAAATTTCATAATCAAACTGCAGTTAGGACAAACCCATATTCTTTGACAATTGTTAGATGTTAAATTACTGCAACCTGCTGTTTTGATGTTAGTTTAATGGTGGTTTCCAACAAATAGATTAACCTATTCATTAACTGCTAATATGATACTTTATTTTTCCATAGCTTCTTTGTGTTCTACCAGGTTCCCTATATCCTGTTATTTCAGGATGTGGTCTTCATGTGTCATAGCATGACATAATTCATAGTGACACTATCAGATGTACTACAGCAAAATGTGAATCTGAGGAAAGGAGAGCTCACACTATGATGACATGCGATTATTTCAGATAGCAAACTCCTGCAGGCAAAGTCTGCAGCGTTCGTACCTCCATTAACCATAAGCAGGCATACCCTACCCTTCTTGAAGGAAAACATGCAGTTTAGTGGCTGGAGAAGTGGACTAATTTTGTGTTGAGCTCTCTACATACGGTGACCTTGTGCAACCCTTTTGCATTCACTCTGATAACTGTGAACGAGTGACAGAGGGTTACTAAACCATCCTTTCAGGGAGCATTAGCAGTCTTAACTTATTAATATCAATGTTGCCTGTAAGGTTTTGGAATATCACAAGCTATTTAAGGAACACATGAACATTATAACAATAGAGATGTGAGGGAACAGAAAGAGTAGCATTTGTTCACAAAGAAGGATGAGCTAGAAGTTGACCTTGGCACAGGTTGTGCTCTCATCCACAGCTCTTACCACTCATAATGACAAACTCTCCTGAAGTATCAAAGTTAGGTATGTTCTTTATCAAACTGACCCTGTTGTCAGCTGACGGCCATTCCTTCTCATGACAAAAATTGCCTTTGCTTGAAATGTCTCTTTTTGAACTTTCTGTTGTTCCCACCACTGGTTTGTTTTGTCATTTGTTGTTGTTGTTGCTTTTTGCGTGGTTTTGTTTGTTTGTTTGATTGAGAACAATGGTATCAGTTATTTCTTATCACTACTCAAAATACCTTACCTGCTATATGGCATTTTCTCATTTTACAGCCACATCACAGCAGTTACACCCAATTAGCCTGTGATTGACTAGTGCACACTATTCTATTCTCTGTCCTTTTCAGTAGATGTAAACACAATTTATGATGGAAATTGTTATGATTATTCACTAAGTACATGACCTTGCACCTCATACGGTTACAGATAGCCATTTCTATTAGCTTGCTCATCAAAACTCTTCATTCCCTTCTGATCCTCTGCTGTATTGATGATTCCTCTCATCAATGTCAACAGCTAATTTAATTTACATGCTCTTCCTGTTTATGTAAAAGTCATTAATGAAAAATTTGGCAATGTGTGTCAAGAGCAATCCTTAATGTTTTGTATTAGTACCCTCTTCTCACAGGGTCAGTTGATAAATTCATAGAAGTACTGAAGTTAGAAGGGACTTCTAGAGGTCCATTAGTCCCTTGTTCAAAGCAGCACTGATATCAAAGTCGCTCAGCCCATTAAACGCCTTTTCACGTTGTCCATAGTTTTTCATCTTTGTCTAGTTTCTTGTGAATCCTGAAACTTTTAAAATTCCTCTTTTCTTTTGTCATGTTTTCTATCTTAAAAACAGTCCTCATTTGGCAGTATATCTAGATAGATGTTTATTGAAAAACATCTATCATACCTCTGTAATGCTTCATTTCTCTGGAGGTGAAACATTTTTATTTACTTCCCTTTTTGCTACTGACTACCTTTTTTTGATACTGAAAATGGGGCTCTGGTCTGTCCAGTGGTATGGAGGTTTCTTTCATACTCCCATTTTTTTAGAGATTATGAGAATTCATAAAATAGAAAGGATGGGTCTTTCAGATCTCAGATTACTCTAATTTCTTCCCTCAATCACATCATATGACAGAAAATTTTAATTTTTCTATCTTAATTATTTTTCTCTCTTCTCCCTAAAAATTCTACAGTCATACAATCTGTCCTCAAATGAAATTTCCTGTTGCCACATAGGAGACCTGGTTTCCAATTCTTGAGATTCTCTGTAAGTCAGCTGGAACCTACTAAGAACTTAACACCCACATACAACAGCCTTATCCAAATACATAATTTCTCAAACTTCCCTGAAATTTGATGCTTTGGCAGAATATCAGGTACCCATTTCAGCAATACAGGATCCTTTGGTCAAAAATATACACACTGGGGAAAAAAAAAGTAAAACCGAAAAGAGCCTTTCTGACCACTATTCAACAGATTCAATGCATAATGAGGTTTCCAGTTTGGATAAAGAGGTTTCTAGTTTGGACTGTGCTTCCTGCTGACCACTGAAACATTTGCAAATGCATCGGGCCAGTTCTTTCACTACCATAAACCACCACAGCAGATAAAGTTTATGCCTATCAACAACCAAATAAAGGTGTTACTAAAGGTGGGCCAAACTACAATTGCTGTGCACAACTAGTAAGGGTTCAGGCAACTTGAAAGAACAGCAATGAGACCAGATGACTTTCATCCTTATGTCATTGATGCAACTAAATGTAGAACAGTTCAGTGATGATCAAAGTCTTCAGAAAGTGCCTTGTAACAAACTGGTGGGGCAAGCTGCACTGTTTTGCTTGAAGATACAAGGGCAAAGTTACCGTGACAGAACCTGGTCAGATTTAATTCTACTTAGTGACATCAGGAGTAGGGATTTATAAGATAAAGATCATAAACTATGTGCAAAGTAGAAATAATAATGTATATTAAAAGAATGACAACATGGCTTTCTCCTCTTAGTTGTGTATCCCAAATTTTTAAGAAATGTATGTTTGAACTTGACATCAAATGTAGATTTTACAGATCATTCATGAAAATGACTGTTTGGTCAGATAATATTTTTGCCTAAATAGCAAATATCTGGGAAATAGAATTAACCTGCTTTCTGCAAGTACAGCTAATACACAGCTAGAAATACTCATGCACAAGCAGACACAAAATGGGATCCATGAATCCATTTAGCCACTAGACAGGAGTAAAAGATCATTTGAACACTGGGACTCGGGTAAGCAAACAGGTACAACGTCAAACTATGTCAAACATTTCTTCAACGGATATTTTACTTTAAATCAAAGCAAACTGCCAACTAATAATGTAAACACAATATAGTTCAGTTAGGAAGTAGGTTAAAGCAGCTGTTCATTTACTTTCTTTGTGTCAGGAGCAGGAACTCAATGAGTTCCTTGAACTCGGCATTCTCTTTTCTTTCAGCTTTATATACATGCCTTCACAATCTCCTCTACATTTATTTTTTTTCCTGCATACTGCAGGCAATAACTATGAAACTCTTTAATTTAACAGTATGTTCTTTGTCCTGCAATTGTTCCTGTTTTGCAACCACATAGATTATATGTACGGGCCTGTAGGAATAGTCAAACAGTTAATAAGGGTAGGGTTTGGCAAGCTTCACTATGTACAAATTCTACAATCAAGTCCTAACAGGAAAGCTCTGTATCTCCTGTGGTTCCCAGTCCTGACTAAAGTATGCAAAATATCACTACTGGGAATGATACCTATTTCCCAGAAAGCTGTAATACCAGTTTTTTCTTATCAATGCATCATTGAAAGGTATTTTGTTTATAGTTTATGCCATTTATTTTCCCAGGCATATTATGTTTTCAAAAGTGATCCATGGTTCATTGTACCTGTCAAAAGTTCAGAGGCGCTATTTCAAATTTCATTCCACCCTTAATACAGTATGAATGAAAGAACTAAGGAGAGATTTTTACCAAATAACTGTATTAACTCCTGAGGTTAAATATCCATCTGCATGATTGCTTGGAACTTATGGTTCTGTCATATGCCTCTCTACTTGAGGGCAGCGTACATCCTTCAAGCAGGTAGAAATGCACCGCGCAACAAGCGCCACAGCACAGGTGTTCCCCTGTCAAGATGAGAACAGCAAGAGTTTGCTCTGTAGAGCAACTATATAAACTCAATTACTGATCCTGCTAATGAGAGGAGAACAAGAGTGAAATCGAAATCTAGCATGTTCCTCTGATACTACATCAAGAACAGTGGGAATACAAGGAGGGGAACACAGTAAACAAAAACCACTTTATTTGTGTCTAATAAAAAGTCATAGGTGTGAACACATACAGAGCCCAGATCTGGAAGGTAAGGAAGTAATATCCTTGCATAATGCCTTTTTAGGAAAGAAAGGTATTTAAAGCCCTTTATGTGGGCTTGGGCCTTGAACTTGGAGACTTACAGAGTCTGAGAACAAAATTCAAATATGAATTTCCTTCTCTTTAAAAATTGCCTTTTAGAAGCAGAACCTCAAAAGACTTGGAATTTGTACTCTGACCTCAGAAGACTTAAAAAAAATAGTTACTTCTTAAACCACTGGAATGCACAGGAGCAAGTTTTCTCATGAGGTTCATGGTCAGCTCAAACCCAGTCAAACATTTCAGATGTCTACAAGGCAGAGATTAAAGTTTTAAAGAAGTGTGAGAAATTGATCGTTTGGCTATACTGTTGCTCATATTTCAGATGAGAACCCAGTTCCAAATTCAGTGAGGCCAGATCTCATCACATTGTCTGTCAAGATCCATCCAATCTACTAATCAGGGTGAATGCGACCTTTCAAAGGGGAAAAGTGCTTTCCTATGATACAATGGCCTCTAACCCTGGTTGAGCTCAGGGAAACAACCTCACTGATTTTCTCCACTAACATTCAGGTAGCTTTGCAGCTCATTACATTTCCTGGCCAGTTTTCCATGTATATATCCTCCCTGAAAATCATAAGCATCAAGGAGCACAGAATAATCCACTCTTTTTTCTGCTTTCAAAAAAACTCTCTGAAATAAACACTCTAAGGGGAAGCAGTGAGAAAGGAGGAGCAGCCTACAGAAAATAATAAAAAGTGCCTAACACAAAGATTAAAATAGATGGGAGCAAGAGAGAGACACCTCACCTCACAGCTCATGAACCATCAGAAATGATGGAGAAATGCCGGTCTGCAGTCCAGGCAAGGAGAAGGATCAAAGCTCTCTTCTTTAAAGCAGCAATTGGAGAGCCAAACTCTCTCACTTTCCTTTTGCTTTAGGGACAAGTCCTGCTCACCATAAAAGTCTTCTCCAGGAGTTTGCCAAGTCAGCACAGCCTTGGCAGTTTTACTGTGGGAGGGATGAAAGGGACAATTCAGGGTGTTCTGTATGCTGTATTCAGCAAGTCCTCTGCCCTCAGAAATGCAAGAGGATGAACAGGATGGTAACCAACTCAGTTCTTTCTGTGTGATTTGAGTGTGCATGTCAGACTTGCACAGATGCCATGTGGCTCCCAAGTCTTTGCCACCTGTAGGGAGAGCACCTCTGTGCTAAGCCCTTTCCCTTTTGGGCTTTGCAAAGGACATTTATTTCTCTTATAACAAGTCTCTGAGAACTCAAAAAAGCAGCATCTATTTGCAGTGCCATACCTCCCAAATTCCCTAGCCCTGCTGCCCAATTAAACCTGTTTTGCTCCTATGCCCCAGGTAGTCTAGGGTCATTAAGCCAGAGTTAGCTGTTGTGCTTGCCAAAAATGCATTCCTTCATTCCAGGGGACATAGACAGCAACAGAAAGTTACACCTCCTGGCTAATACAGTGTTTTAATCAGTATAGACCATTGTTCTGGCTTAGTGGTGTTTAAAGAGTTAGCTTTCTTTTCACCAAATCTTGTTTTCATCTGGATATATCTGTTACACAAATGAGCATATTTGCCCAAAGCACCACAACAGACAGGTAGATATTTTTATTTTTATGTTTTTTCAAACTCTCATCCATCACTAGATCTGAGTAGTCCCTGCAGAACTGATACTTTCCCCTCGGTGCACAAGAATTGTAAAAATACTCAAAATCAGGATAGCACAAAATCATCCATGATGCCTTTAAAAGCAGTATCTCCACGGTATTTATATACATTTACTTAGGTCACTCCAAGGTCCCAGTCACACAAAGTATCCAGGCACTGCCCTTAGTGATTTCCATTAAATCAAAAGGAACTCACTAAATTACAGATATAAACAGTAGACCTTATCTGCTTATATTATTTGGCTGTCTTCCAAGTGCTTAGACTTAATATTCCCAACAGTTAGGAATATTGTTATCTATAAAATGCCATGGACATTTATGGTGCTATATAGATGCGTAGTATTAATTAATATGATGATGATTAATTAATAACTAAAATACTTATACCAGGATTTTAAACATTTACATGAGCAACCTCATGAACAACTACACACATTGCTTTCCTAAGCCCATAGTACAGTCAGCAACACCACTATACCACAGCCAAAGACCTCTTTGGACATGACACAATCTGGGGGGCACCTTTCCTTCTCGCCTCATCTCTCCTCTCTGTACTCCTTCAGCTATCAGTCTTTAAGTCATTGCTGCTCCTGTTGCTCAAAAGCTGATCCCCAGTTGCAGCCCACAAGAGCCTGGCTACCAGACATGCTTAGCCCCGAGATGTGACTCAGTGCCAGCACCCACAGTTTCTCCCTGAAGCAAGTTATGATCAATGGTGTATACAGTGATCAGAAACCCATTTAAGCAAACTATTGTTTATTTAGTACTAAGAACAAAGCGTTCAGAGACAAAAACATTTCAGAACAAGTAAGCTTAAAAATCCTTCTATCCCCCAAGGCTACCATTGTAGAAATGTGTTAATGCATTAATGGAATTGGATCCTGCCTGGTGGAGTCAATGGTGAAATGCTGAACTCATGCAAATGCTACTGGTTACTGGTTTGCAGTCTGAAAAATGTTGACCATGACTACAGAGCACAAATTCATCTGCTAGACTTCAGACTATTTCCTTTTCCTATCACTCACCTACACTTGAGCTGTACTGTGCAACTTACTTCCCCCCAATACCTCTCTATCTTCATCTTTTTATAAACTGACTAGCAACAGATTGTCCATCAAATTCTCACCCAACACCAAGTTCTAGATAAGAGATCCTGCACTAAGCAGGACAAAGAGGAAGACCATGCTGAGACATCTTCCTTGCAAAATTATTTCTCTTATCCAAGTGATTCCCTTTTGTCTAGAGTCACAGAACACAGGTTCCTCCTGAGCGCTGGCTCTCCATTTTTCCAGGCTATTTGGCCTGTTCACACCATAGCTTTCCTTATAACAGAAAAAAGCCACCCCCTCACTGAACAGAGCTTCTTTACAAATAACCCTTTGAAACTCTACAGCAGCCCGCCAGGGAGGTATTCAAGGAAAGACAGCTGGTCTAGCAAACCCTCAGAGAAGACTTTTAACTGCTTTCAAGGAATTTGGCCACAGGATCAATAAAACGTGTAACAGGAAGAGGGAAACTTGGAGACATCAGAGGCATGTAATGAAGAAGGAAAAGAGACTTCTGAGAGGAGCAGAGAGACCTCACCTGGGGATGGGCTGCAGCATTACGGCATAGCCTTTGCTGTCTGACTGTACCAACCCTGCAGCATCTCTGTTCAGGATAGACAAGCTGTAAAGGCCCTTTCTTCTAGTTCCCACCAAACTTTGTGGCCTTTCTGATATTCTTTGTTACTCTCCAACATCTCCTCCTTGACATTATTGCTCTTGAATGGTTTGTTTCCCCCTCATGCCTGAGGCCCCTAATTCTCCACATCAGTCAAACCCTTTGTATCAGGACCTGGACAGGCACTACCCTGTTTAAACAGAATAGAAATGGGAAGGAAAGTAAAATATGTATAGAAAAATTACAGTGAACTCACGGGATTTCAGTGGTGCATATAAGGGGAGTGTTAAGTCAACAGAGTGTGCAGTCATGATACCATGTCAAACTGAAGAGAACGGATATACCTTTTCCTAATCCCAGAGTGACCTAGATTTATTATGAAATGAAATCTCTCCCTAGCATTGTCAGCTCAAGGTAATTTTTGTAGAGTCATGAAATGTCATGCAAATTGCATGATGGAGTTGCATAAGACAACTTTCATGGAGTCAGCTTTTTCTGAAGTGTAATACATATATGCCAGATTAATTTTAGCTAGATGAAAGGTAGATTTTTAAGAACTCCTGCCTTCTGTAATGGCAAATGTTAACACTTAGCATACTGATCACTAATAAGATATAATTATATATAATAATGGGGTTATATAAATACTACAAATAAAATGCCAGGGAAACCCAGGATAAGGGCAAGCAAGAATCCCAGAGACATGAGGCTGGTGTAGACAAGGACATGCTGATAAGTATAGTGCAGTGCGTAGAGAAGACCTTGGATGTCCATTTTTAGATAAGCATGAAATTTCTCTTATTTTAAGAGATTCCTTGCATACATTACTGCTTTTTTTTTTCTTCTATCTAAATATGTAGTTTGTGCCATATAATAGACTTTGTGGGAAAACAGTAGAAACAATAGGCAAGATTTTGACAGTTAATCTTGAGAAGAAGAACCATGAGAAAGTAAAAAGCCACTTCTTCCAGGAGGAAACAAATAAAAATAGGAAGCTCAAATAGTCAGAAAATGTACTAAATTCTGGATATATCTTGCAACATGTGTTTGATTGTGAGCCGTACAGTGTAACCACAGATAGAACGGCTTAAGGAGTGGTTTTGCCAGGATCTTTTAGGGTGTGTTTAGATGGCAAAATGTGATTCTAGCATATTTCTCAGAACCCTGAGCATATTTATCCTGGCCACTGTATGCTAATCACCTACATATTTACTATAGGCACTCAGCCCAAAATATAGGTATGACAATTCCAGCCTACACTTTTCCTGAAAGAAGACAAGGTCCTTTTAAAATAGTGTTGACATGCATAGTGCCTGACTGTGACTGTAGTCAGCAAAATGTTCTAAAGGCTAGTCAGCAAATATTCTGGAGACAGTATTCAGAAAACAAAACATTCCCTTTGGGTTAATATTCAAAACTCAGTCTATGCTTTGGAAAGAAGGCAAAGAAAACAAAGGAATAAAGGAAGCAATCAGGAAAGAAGACAAGAAAGAAAAAAAAAAAGAGACAAAGAAAAAAGGATAGAAAGAAAAGGGGAAAAAAAAAATAAAAATCCTTCAGGTGGAGAAAAGGATTAATAATTTCAAAATCAATCTCAAATATATATATATATAAGCTTTGGAAGCTTATTACTATTCTTGTCAGCCAGTGGCCTCCAGTTTTGACTATACTGATTTGAAAAGGGCGTAAAATTCTCTTTTCGAAGTTCCAAAAATGCCTCACTTTCCAGGTCATTGTGGCAGTAATTTAGGGTTGCATCCTTTTTAATCCCCAGTGCAGTTTAATCTCTTGTGCAGTGTACCAATACACATCAGAGATATTTTGCCTCAAAAATAAATTCTAGGAGACTTGCATGGGTGATATCTGGCACAAAATTAGATGTGGAGCAGCACCAGGAGGAGACACTGAGAGGAACAAGCACAAATGGAGTGGGAGAAGGGGACCAGAGGTAGGACAACTATCCAGCATGGGGGCAGAAAGAAAGAGATTATGGGGTACAGACTCAGTTGTGGGTAAGCTTATTTTGTTACGTACACACCCATTATGTATGCTGCTCTCAACCTAAAGAGGGGTTTTTGGTCTGAATGTTTTTATTTAGCTATTACAGGTAGGCCAAAATTCTACATGTGGAAATTTCTCCTGTGGCCAATGCTGTAGTAAGTATTCTCAGACTGATGGTTTGAGGACAGTTAGTGCAACTACAGAGAGGTGTAAAGCTCTACGCAGCCTTTCTACACCTTCTTCACTGAGACAGTCATGTTGGTAGTGGACTGGTTGTCTATAACACTATAACCTACCTCCTAATTTCTCCCAAGTAAGTATGTTATTCCTACTATGTAGTACTCATGATTTTGTTAGCTTACACAAGTCCAGAACTTCTCCCTTGCCTAGAGCCTTTGTATGTGAACTTTCACTCCTCTGCCCTCAGTCAAAATGTCATCTGGATAAATGTTTACACTCCATATAGAAACAGAGAAAATTATGTTTTCATTTCTGGTAAAACATTTCAGTATGCAAACACTGTTCTCAAGATATGCTGTCTTCTAAAAGCATAAATATGGGCTGTTTTCTTCCAACTCTGGAATATCCACGTAGAAAAGTAGCTGTTATCATACAAATAAACAGATTTCTCTTTATTGACAATAACAAATGTTCCCATCTTACATGCCTGTAGACAAGGAGAGGATTTTAGCTTTCATTTCTCCGTTTCTCCGTTTATGTTTTTTACCCTCTCTAGTGCTTAAACAATCTCTCTTCTCTTCTCTTCTCTTCTCTTCTCTTCTCTTCTCTTCTCTTCTCTTCTCTTCTCTTCTCTTCTCTTCTCTTCTCTTCTCTTCTCTTCTCTTTTATTTTTACTTTAGAGTAGAAGAAATCATCTTTATAGTAAATTCCCTGACACCTGTACCATGTGGGGAACTTCTCCATCCACTGAAATATGTCTTTAGGCATGTCCTAAAGGATTTTAGTCTTCCCTTCTTCTGTCAAAACACCTACACTGGAAATTTAAGTGCTTGACAGACTTCTAATCCAGTACTTGTTTTTATACCACTGTTAAAAGTGTTGCAATTTAGAGGTTATTATTTTTCCTAAACTTGAAATGCAAATATACCCTGCAATAAACACTTAGTTTTCACCACCACATCTCTTGTTTTAATTTGTCTTTTCAGCAACATCACAGCTCATGTACTAGTGTCTAGTGTAAATTTAGCTAATGAATGGACTGCCTTAGGTAGACAGCCCTTGTGTGTTCTGATAAAGTGAAGTCCATGCAGAAAGCTTGGGGCTAGTCTCCTCTGAGCCAAAGTTCTCAGGTTTTCCTATCTCTGAATTATTTAGAGATGTATTGTCTTCTCTATCAGATCCAGGCTACCAAATCACCATCTGTTTACTGCTAAAATCATGATGAGCTCAGATTTCATTTGGATGGTAAATTCAAAACAGTCTTGTTGGGCTAATTCTGAGTCTCTTATTAGCCTTTGTCAAAGTTTTATTATGAGTTTAGTGTATCTTGGTTTCTCACAAAGAGATCCACTGAAGCTTCCGCCAGCCAGTTCTTCAGCATTAGATTAAAGTCGCAATCTGTTCTACAATTAAACCTTCTTTGGTCAGTCAAATGCTAAAAACTCTTATTCGCTGAATTCCAGTTTGGATTTTTGAATTTTATGCAGTTAAACTTTTTATAATGCAATTTCAGATCTACTGTCCTCCACTTGAATTAACTGAAAGCAGTTTAATGTTGCTCATACAGAAGCAGCTCTGCTGAGCTTAATATCTTGCTTTGCAGAGACTGCTGAGCTTTTGGGGCTGGAAGGCAGCTTAAGGAAGACAGAAGTTCTTTACCAACCTGCACCTCCAGAACCTTACCATCATCCTCATATCACTTTAGGTAAATCAGAGCTTAGATCAGTCCAGCAGTTCAACTACCTAGGAAGTATCATTTCCTTGGATGGTAGGATTGATAAAGAGACAGATAACAGGTTAGCAAAGGCATACAGAGCTTTTGGAAAGCTTTATAAAAGAGTCTGGTGCAATAAACACCTGAAGAAAAGTACTAAGATTCGTGTTTATAAAGCCATTGTACTGTCTACTCTTTTACATGGGTCTGAATCGTGGGTCATCTACTGTTATCATCTACAACTTCTCAAATGCTTCCATCAGCGCTGCCTCCGTACAATCCTAAATATCCACTGGACTGACTATACGACTAACGTTACCATCCTCGAACGAGCAGAGGTCACCAGTATTGAGGCCATGCTGTTGAGAACATAACTGCGCTGGGCAGGGCACGTTTCCAGGATGGAGGATCACCGCCTCCCTAAGATTGTGCTTTATGGTGAACTCACCACCGGCTGCCGCAATAGAGGAGCCCCAAAGAGGAGATACAAGGACTCCTTGAAACAGCACCTCAGTCTTGGCCATATTGACCACCATCAGTGGCCTCTAATGGGGAATCATGGAGGCACACCATCTATAACGCTGCTGCCTCCTTTGAAAACTCATGTAGAATTAGCCTTGAGGAGAAAAGACATCACAGAAAGAATCGCACCTCGTCAATACCACCCAAGGAGACTTTTAGCTGTGCCTTTTGTACCCGGACTTATCTATCCCGCTTCGGCCTTTTTAGCCATCAGCGCGTTTGTAGCAAGCGTGGGTAGAGCCCTTCCCGTATCTTCGTTCGCGAAGCTTAACCATGATGACCCAGGTCTGATCTTATACTTTGGTTTGGACTGACTTCATTTTCTTTGAGCCTTTGCTTACAGATAGAAAGTTAAGTGTCATCTAAACCTCTTTAATTATCTTCTGTCTTTCCAAAGAGTTTCCATTTCAGTGACAAGATACTTGGTTTTGGCATTAGGATTATTTCTCTCAATATGCTCATCCTCTTTGTAGCATTTGATGTTCAGCCATATTTGCTTCTTCCACTGACCCAATTCAAATTGCTTCCTCATAAAAGGTGATCTATTCTACAGAGTTTCTCCCTCTGACTCCTTGTGTATAGGATCACAAAGCACTTTAAAGACAAAATTCCCAATATAGCAACAGTCACTTAAACCTGACATACATGGGTTTGAAGTTTGTTTATTAATGTTCACTAATCCCACACTCACTCACGTGGAGAGTATCTGTAATACAAGGTGATATTGCACCTGCAATATCACATTGTGATTATTCTGTTTGGGACTTAAATGTTTGTTTTTAACACCCGAATTTTTACAGGGTAAAAGAAGCAGCCTTTGGGTGACAGCTTTAGGAAGTAATTAGGAGGTTGGCTGTCAAGGAGATAAAAATAACCTAAGACAATTTTTTTAGATGCAGACAGAAGTCAATTTAAGTGAACAAACAGATTAAACATCATAATCTTGCACAGGCCATGAGCAGGAGCACTGCTGCTTTATCATAAGAGAAACAAGGAAGAAGAGGCCTTAGAAATCAACAGATCGCAGATTGCCCTGGGCAATACATTTGAAGCCAAAGTTACATGATGTCCCATTCCTGAATGGTGGTATTTTTCTGTGTTTGTTTATTTAAACAAATAATTGCCAGATTTGAGCCCTGCCAGAGAACAGCATACGAAAGAACCCTCCCAAACCCAGCTCCACAGGGCAGGCTAGATTTCAATCTATCACCATTTCCCAACAGTCAGTGATGTTCTTGTAACACACTCCTTCCTTTTAGTCTGTTTGATGTTTTCGAAGGTGCTCACGGTGCTTGGATCATTTTTGGAACCACAGGGTGTTTACTGTACCAACCACGGGAATACATTTCATTATGAATTTCCCTGCCCATTTATAGAAAATATATATACTGTCTGTTCTTGTAGCATTAACAGGCTTCCTCAATAAATTAAAAAATAAACATAGAAAAACAAAGCATTATCCTTCAATGACTTAATAAGATTTTGCATCATCCTCACCATTATTATTATTAAAGTATCCCAGCAACAGAATAATAAAATTACACTGATGTGAGCAACTCACACAGCTTTGATTAAGGATGTGTCAGCACTTTCCCGCACAAATCCTTCTTTTTGGTAGAATGAGAAGGAGTGGGAAAGAGATAAAAATCACCTGCTGTAATTCTTTGTGGGCTGCTCCCTGGCAGATGATGTTTTAACAGAGGAGTCGCTTCTTTATTAATCCAGCTTTACAGAATAAATTAGCCTGAAACATTTATGATCCTTACTTTTAGGACTGTCTTTGAATTTAATTTGCAGGCCCCAGTGGCTGCCTGACAGATCAGTTGGTTTAGTGACTGCTCATCTGAGGAGATGTTTACTGATGTCATATGTGAAGTCGTGGAAACCTGCACACTTTAGAGATGGGATCAGGGTTCTCTCACAGCCTTGATCACTCATATCCTTCTGAATCTAGAACAGAGCAAATCCTTCAGAGCAGAATCTGCCAGTTTAAACTGCTGGTGCTCTAATGCAGGCATAACAAAAAGCTGTATAGGTAGAAGTTAAAGTCTGAAGTGGGTTCTGAGTTATACCATCCATCTTCAGGTGCCTGACTTATCTCCTCTCATGTCTAAGAAGTAGATAATTGGCCCTATTAGAATAGCTCAGACACCTAGACTTCCTAATGCAAGCAAGAACGAGATCAGACACCTCCTGAGGGCAATTCAGGGCTCCTAGGTACTAAGCCAAAAGTTTTCTTGAGCTCTTGGGTAGGAGGAGGCCTTAGTCCAGGTCAAAAAAAAGTAGCAGAAACTCTGGATTATCAAGGCTTCTTTTGAGAGGAGTGGGGGGACGGAATAATAAAAATAAATTAAAGACAAAACAAAACACGAAAACAAAACAAAAAGGTAAACCAAAGCAAACAAAATCCCCAAG
Organism: Calyptomena viridis; assembly: GCA_013390005.1. Classification (NCBI taxonomy): domain Eukaryota; kingdom Metazoa; phylum Chordata; class Aves; order Passeriformes; family Eurylaimidae; genus Calyptomena; species Calyptomena viridis. Next base: position 92,864 of record WEIV01002924.1, read on the forward strand.
CCAAAACAAAACAAAACAAAACAAAACAAAGTCAACCAAAACAAAAAATTTCCTGAAGAGGAGACTCCATTCACTTATTGTATGATATTGTATCACACTTCTGGGAATGGAGGGTCCCAGACCCTCTTCAACTTGAGGGGCTTCAAGCCTTCATCATCCACCTCTCCAAGGCAAGGCCTGATCACCAGCCTTCAGAGCAAGCCACATGTTGATCTCTTGCACATCTCCTGTCCATATTCACTCAGATGGCTCATCCAAAATGGCAACATGAAGAGAGTAAACAAGCAAAAGTGTTACTTTGCAGCCATGTGGGTGAAGTGTGGGATCCCTGGAAGTGTTCAAGTCTAGGCTGGATGCGGCTTTGAGCAACCTGGTCTAGTGGAATGTGTCCCTGCCCATTGCAGTGGGGTTGGAACTAGTCAGCCTTTGTGGTTCCTTCTATGATTCTATGAAATGTGCTATTGGGAGAAGAAAAACCTGAGTTGGGCTCATTATGTTCTGACTCTACTTTCTACGAGGTAGTCTGTCAATAAAACCCATGGATAATCTTGGTTGTGAGTCAGAGCTAGTCGTGTTGACTGACAAACCTAGTTATATGCCCATGGAGTAAAATATATTGCAAGGCAAGTAAGGATACCAGTGGTTTGTCTGTTAGCATTTCTTATTTATAGTAACTCCCAGTGGTAACAGACAAAAAGCTTGTGTCTATGCCAGTAAATTAAACAGTCCCATAGAGCATTGCTGGACACCAGAAGTCCATCATCTGTACCATTTGATTATGGAACAGCTCCTGGCACATTTCTGGCCTGTGACAAGGAAGACACTTCTAAGTACTTCCCCTAAAGTTAGCACAGCCCACTGTCTACTCTCAACAGGCAGCCTGCAGGCAGCCACCCCTCTTTTAGAATGGAAAAGATTTTAATAACAGGGGACGCATGCCAGAGAAGGGCTGTAGGCAGGTTTTTAGTGCTAGAGGTGTTTCCAGCAGGAGTTTCAGGCACTGTACAAACAATTAAGAGGTAGTTTCTGAAGAGGTAGAGCCTCTGTCCCTAAACAGGCTCCAGTTCAGCTGTGCACTGATACTGATGGCTCTTCAAAATTAATTCATGTGCTGGATTTCAACAATTCTCTCTTCCTGAGAGACAGTCATGCAGTGATGAGAGATGATGAAAAATGGAGTAATGCAACATGTACTTTTCCAAAGGAAAAGGGTGAAACTTCCAGATAAATAGTGATTGTCTCAGAAGAACACAATTGCAGAAACTGCCCTACATGCAATGCTGCCAGTAAGGACAGACAGCTTAAAACCACAATCTGAATTACTCTTCTGTACTGAGCAGTGTGATTATTACATATGCAACAGAGCTTGTGGGCAACACAGAGGAATCCTGGAAGTAATTTAAACAGTGGTTTTCACAATTTATGGCTGTGACAGATACAGAGATAATGAACACTGGGAAAGTGACCTTATTAACTCTTTCACAGATATTTATCCAAGACCATATTGGCAGAGAGAGGAGTCTTTTCCCCTTTATGAAGATGTGAGGTAAAAAATTTCTTAAGGGTAACCACAACAACAAGGTACATATTTTTATCTTTTCCTTGTTATATGAAGGAAAATATTGACATATACTTAAAGTCCAGGAGTGGAGTCTCAGTAAGGAACAGCAGCTAGTAGTTTCCAAAGTCACCTGCATACCTACAGTCTTACTTTGGCAGATAAATACACATCCTGATTTTCAAGAGGATTTTCACTGGTTTTCAGGGGCAAACTCTGATTTATAAAGCAGATTATTTGCTCCATCACAGCTTCCTAGATGACTCTGGAGATCTCAAAGGATCCCAGGGCTCAGAGACTTCAGACAGAATCACTCAAGTAAAAAAGCATAATACAGCTCCTCCTAAAGAGAGTCATTGAGGATGCAAGAGTTGGAGATACAAGTGCAAGAAGGAAGGAGAAGGAGCACAGAGCTTGGGAGCTGGCAAGGAAGGCTTTGTGACCTGTGATGGGACTGCCACGATGGGACTGACCCAGACATCAGAGATCTCTCGATTCCAGTTTCTCATATGAACCTGACCACATGTTGCATTTCAAGAGAGTACAATATATACCTGCTGTATTCCTCCAGACCACATAAATGTAAAGCAGAAAACTCATAACATTGTTTTGTAATATTTTTTTGTTTGTAATATTAGTCTCAGTCTAGTAAATAACAGGTCAACTTCTCACTTTTAACATCCACTAGTAGCTTTGCTATAGTATTTTCACCAGAAAAGCAACCATTTCCAGCAACAGACATTGGTCTGGTCTCTGTAATATCAGTAGCAAGCATAGAAAGAGTTTATGGGTTTGAAACTGTGTCTCTGAATGTGGCAAACAGTGCCCAGGATACCTCCCTAAATTAAAAAGATGAATGTCCTGAAGCATATAATAGACTCACTTCCCATGCCGGGAAGATGCAATCTTCATTCAAAGAGGAAGAGGATTTTGTTTTCTTTGTTATTGTTCCAAGTCACATAGTAGCATCTACCTGAAAGCAGACAGTAATTGCGACTGATACATATCAGGGTAAGTAACATTATACAACAGGACTTGATACAGCACATAGGGAACTCAGTCGTTAAGAACTAGGTGGTTACAAAAAATGCATGCAACAATTTAGGGTCAGGATTCTCATCCAGCTCTATGTCCTTCCTGATAAGTGTGTCATAGAACAGTTAGTTGCACCCAGAACTGTGCAGACTATGGATTTCTTAATTCAAAGGCTCAACTTTAATATTTTGCACAGTTGTCCCACATCAAGTCCAAATATATTTGCCTGTGTAATTGCTTAATAAAATCAAGGAAGTAAGTATCACTGGAAGGAGGGGTGTTGTACCACTAGGACATCTTGTTCTACATGAAACAAAAATTTTTACTTCATTTTACTAATATTTTACTTACATTTTATTTCGTGTCCTTAGTTTTACATTTTTTCCCCATTTTGTAATTTCCATTTGTTTCAAACTGAAAAATTCAAAGGTTTCAGCCTTCTCTAAATATTTTTGTTTTCTTATTCAGCTGAAACTAATCCATAGATTTAATTTTAATTTTAAAACTATTTCTGTAACTCTATGGTAAACTATATTTTTTAGGGACAGATCCACACACCATCCTATACAGTCCTATCCTTTGGAGCTGGCACAGCCTTATGGAGTGTTATATAGCTGAGAGGTGGGAAGGACTTGGAGCAGCAGATAGCTCCTTGTTGGTGCCTAGTCCATGAAGCAACAGCCCCAGGTATCATCATGGTGTGCTGCAACCGTCAGGCTTGCTCTCTCCACAGGGAGGGCAGCTGGCCAGGCTCATCCCTGTTGTGATGTTTGGGCAAATTCCACTTTCTGAGGAAAGAGCATGATGGTACATGTCTCTTCCCTGTCCTGACCATTGCTTTTATAAATGCCTACATTTCACAATGAGTCCTGAATTATCTTCTAAAATTATACATGGCATCTATCACCTGGTGCTGATGCAAGCATGGCATATGTTTACAACGGGAACCCGAAGAATGCTCTGAACTTCTACAAGGGGAAAATTCAGCTTATTCCACTTTTAATGTGAAACCTGTAGCAGTGTGGATTCTGCAGGTGTAGCCAGATGAAACAGCTGCCTCCCCATCTCCTGCAGGCTTGAATGCAGCTCCCCAGGCTTCACCAGTACCTGATCACCTCGGGCAATCCAAGGAGGATCCAAATATCCCAAGGCTTTCTTTGCAGTCCATCACTCAGACCACCTACTGCCTGAAACTCCCTGGGGACGGAGGAGGCGGCAAGCCCAGACATTCCTGTGCTTCTTTCTCCTGTCACTCTTGTTGAATCAGCAGGAAAATGTTGTTTAAAACTAAAATATATATCAATGCTCAGCTACAACATTTTTACCCCAGTTGTCACAAGCCCAAAGCAGGCTTCAAAGAGGACTTCAGTAGTCTCTACACGGAAACAGCATCCTTTGAAATAAAAACATACAAAACCACCTTAGGTAGTAATTTTGGTATTTTACAACCATTTCAGTCATCTGTTCTGCATTAATTTTTTATGTCAAGTAGCTAGAAGTAGATAGTCCTGACAGACAGTGATGGTTTCTGAGACAAACTGGTCCCTCGAGTATTTCATGCATTGTTCTGTGATTCTGTCTGACTTCTGGGACATTCAAAAGACTTAAATGAATGAGGAAAAAGCTGTTTAGGTGTTCGCTTTTAACTTATTTCCTTAAAACAATACATTTCTTTTAAGGGTGGGGATGGACCCCTTTGTTCTGTGTTTATGCAGCACCTATTTCAGTGGTGCTATATACATGAGGTGGCTCCACTTACTAATGGTCTCATTTACTGTTTGAGTTTGTTAAAGTTGTCATCTCTTGATGCATTTTACATGCCTTGATATGGACTACATATTCTATTATCATTTACTACTCCACCCATGCAGTAATAGCATATAATCTTGTTTAAATAGGACTTTCTCAACCAAAAGGTGCCAAAGTTTTAATACAGAAATAGGGAATTAACCACATGAGGGAAAAAACAAGTTTTAAAACACACACACAAAAAATCATTACAGATAATTTTAGGACTGCCAGAAGTGAAGAACTTAATAATAATAGGAGGTAGAGACACACTCACTTTCATCTTATGCAGTCACTCATGTAGCAGCAAAGAATAGGTACCTAAATATAGTAAATAATCTTTGAGTAGGTTCCCAGTCCTGGAAGCTGACAAACACCTCCAGTTCCTTACATTCAAAAGTTCTAAGTTTCTTTTCCTGATCAGAACTGATATGTTACGGTAAAAATCATTAACAAAAAAAGAAGAAAATTATGCAAGAGAATTCTAGACTTCATGGAGTGAAAAAATTGTAAATTCTAGTTTTTAAGGACACAGGAATCTATTTGCAATCACCTGAACAGATCCTGTGCACACCACAGGACTTCTCTGGATTAATTTCTGCTTGGGGTCAAGTTGTGGAAGTAGAGCTGCTCACAGTTGTTTTAAATCTTGTTTACTATTATTTACAAATCACTTAAAAGTTCACAGGAGTCTTCCTGCAGATAGAAGAAATTCAGAGCTACTGCTAGATCATGTTTTTTGCAATGTTTTTTAAGCAGCCCATGCACCTGCAGCAGTTCACCAAATACTGGATGAAAACAAAAAACCTGGGTCAAATAGGGTTTACAAGAAGGCTGAAGGGACTTTTACAGAGGGCATGTAGTGATAGGATGAGGAAGAATGTCCTTAAGCTGAAAGAGGACAGGTTTAGATAAGATATTAGGAAGGAATTTTTACTGTGAGTGTGGTAAGGCACTGGAACAGGTTGCCCAGAGAAGTTGTGGACCCTCCATCCCTAGAAGTGTTCAGGATCAGATTGGATGGGGCTCTGAGTAATCTGGTCTAGTTGAAGGTTCCCTGTCCATGCCAGGGGGCTTGGAACTAGATGACCTTTAAGGTCTCTTCCAATACAAACTGTTCTATGATTCCATATCTCCTATTTTAATTAAAAGGTTCCTAATGATAGACAATCTACAATAATCTTAGGAAATTTTTCTCTTGTTGAATTACCACTGCTGTTACAAATGTGTACATTATTTTCAGTAGGAAAAATGCTAGCTTCAACCTTCAGGCTTCAAATCCCATCAAACCTCTGCATGCTGGATTGAAAAGACCTTTGTTGTCAAATAACTGCTCCCCATGTTCATCACCATAGTATGTATGTGATCAACCCATACTGCTACCTTCCACTTATAAACAAATGAAGTGTGAAAGACATAAAATGTGCTCAATATCCACTGATCACCCATTGTTAAAAGAAGTTTTAAAAAAAATCTGAACACAAATCCATCAATACCTTCACTGAGCCCTGTGCTCCATTGCTTGGTAGTTTGCCAAGAATGTGTTAACATACCTGCTTCCATACGAGCAATAACTCCTGTGATGGGAGTGTTTGAAATGTCCTGACATGAAAGCTTGAACTGCAGCCAAAGGAAGATTTCACTTCCAAAAGGCTGGGATTTGTGAGCTCCTGTGGTGGATTTAGTCACACACAGTGAGAAGTTCAGACTTGTCACCCATCAGATAATGAAAGCAAATGAGGAGTCTCAATCAGCACTGAGGCCAGCCACCAACATTTGGAGATGCATCTAAACACCCTCCAAATTTCTGATGGAATTGGAGGCAGAAGGTAAGTCCACAGCAAAGATGTCAATTCGAAGCCCATTTCTAAAATGGACTTTTTGAAGCTACCAGGAAATGCAAATAGGCATGAAGCAAAGTACGTGATTTGTGTTATGGTCAACATTTGCATAACACAGTTACGCACGTCTGTGTGTATGGGTGTATAGCAAGCACAGCTAATAGCTCATAATTATGCCTTGGAAAATACACACACCAAGGAATTTCCAAAGAGTCTGACCTGGCAGAAAACGCAGTCCCAGGAAAACTGCAGCAGTTTGCTGAGACAATCCCAACACAGAGTGGAGCTACATGGATAAGAACTATATTGGTCAGATAAATCTGATGGGAGTCTGCTTTTTCCCTGACTGAACATGTGTACAATAAATTCTTGGCACAAGTATAAATTTTAAATTTGGTTGCCTCAGATATGCCCATACGCAATTGACACTGGCTTTCAAAAATGTCTCTGACAGCAAAAATCAGCTGCTAAAATATTCCTGGAAAGTAAATTTAAAGTGGCATAATCCTTAAATAAAGGGGGATTAATAAAAAACCCTGGACCTGGCAATGGCCACCTTTACACAAAGTGCTGAGATGTTCTCATGAAAAAATTCAAAATTTTATCTGGTCTCTTGAAGTTTTCTCAGCTTTTCAATATGAAAAAAAAAAAAAAAGGAAAAAAAAAGGCAAATAAAAAACCTGATTTTTTAAATAGATCTATTTTTGCAAGGGTATGTGATGATAAGACAAGGAGTACTGGCTTCAAAGTGAAAGAGAGTAGGTTTAGATTAGATGTTAGGAAGAAACTCTTTATCTGGAGGGTGGTGAAACAGTGGGACATGTTGCCCAGAGAAGTTGTGGATGTCCCATTCCTGGAAGAGTTCAAGGCCAGGTTAGATGGGGCTTTGAACAACCTGGTCCAGTAGAAGAAGTTGTTACCCATGGCAGGGAGGTTGGAACTAGAAGATCTTTAAGGTCCCTTCAAATCCAAAACATTCTATGATTCTATATGACTTCTTAAGAACATGTTAATATCCATTTAATAAATCTGTAGTAAAATAATCTACCACTGAGGTGGCTGCTCTGAAAGTGCCCGTCACTCCTGACTTCAGTTCTGCTTCTGCACAAGTCTTTGGGTTACACAAGAACTCAAAAATACACAAAATTCGTCACTGTCAGCTGGTGCTGAACTAGGTTCTCTATTAGAATAAGGAAACAATATCACTTTTGAATCTGCAGGATTTTTTACTTTTTACTCTATTTTAGAGTTTTGATGTAGAATCATTCCCAGTCCCATTCTATGCCCTAAGTTACCCCCATATTGTTGTCTTTCTCTCATGCTTTTCAGACAGACAGGTTTTACTTCTATCAGGACTTCTGATTTCTCAAGCCTTTTTCAATTTAATAGGATTTTAAGTCTGTGATCTTTTGCCTGGTCCTTTATTTATGATATTTCTTCCCATATACAAGTGAATTTGTTGTAATGCAATAGATGAGCATTTTACAGATTCTTCTACATCTGAGAATAAGTGTCTATTTTCACATTGTTCGCATTGGAAATTGTGGATATCAAGCTATCTCTAAGGTAGGTAAACCCAGTGACCAAACAGAGGAAACAAGGAGCTTGTTTTCATGGATGTGCAGCACTGTTGCAGCAAATGAGTGAGAAGACATACACACACACACATACACAAACCACCCCACAATCAGTGATGTGCATGATGTAGGAGGGAGATCTCAGCTCTCTGAAGGATGGAGTGTTAGGCAGGGGGGCTGGAGACCAGTGGTCTGATCCATGGCAGCAGCTGTCTTTGTTATCTGTGGGCTCCTTCTTTACTGCAAATGGCTCCAAGGAAGTCACAACTTCTGCATGACAAAATGACTGGTGAGAGAAGACCCCATCTCCCTTTCCCCCATAAAAATGGGTTGAAGCAATTTGCAGCATGCCATCAGCTAATGAGGAGAGAATAACCATTTTGAACCATTAAATGAAAATATTATGCTGACTTTATAATATCTGTGTTTTGAGGAGAAAAAGCCAAAGGCAATCATCATTGGTGTACTGTCCTTGTCATGGAAACATCACATTACTGTTCAGCACAAATTGTCTCTCTTTTTTTTCTTTTCCAGAACAGATAAACTATAAAATATTTTTCCAGTGCTCTAATGTTACAGACAGACTTTTCCAGATTAGCCTCACAAGGACTACTGTGAGCCCCTTCTTTTTTAATTCTGTCACCTGCACCATTATGATCTTTTTTTTTGCTCTGCCCCAGCTTTACAGTGTTGACAAACTTGTGTATGAATCCACAAAATATTCCTCTCTGATGAAGACTGAGCTACTTACACTATTTTGATGTTAAAACTCATTCCATTTGCAAAGAGTGACTGTGGAAATAAGCATCCTATTGTTTAATGAGTCAACATTAGGCCTCTATATATTTAGATTCTCTGTTTAAAGATAATGGAAGAGAAGTGTATCACAACAGAAGATCTTGACTTCTTTAGGGATAGGGGAGTTTGAAAGATTAATTTGACACCAAGTACAACACCCATTACAGAATGAATTGCACCTTTTCAGACTTTGGCTTGGCAAAGTTGGAGGAATTAATTTGTTTTTAATCCCTATTATATGTCTTAGATATCTAGCACTGAATGCTACTTCCTTCCCATGACAACTGTGCAGGAATGATTAAACATACCAGAAAATGCACAAAAACACATATACAAATGCACTGAAAATAAATGGAGTAACAGTTGTTTTCACTGTTAATGTAATATCTTACTTGATGATGTGATAAGGTGACATGCTACTTCCTCACTGTTTCTGTCATTGTGGTGTTAATTTTTTTTTACTGTGGATCTTGTGTATCAACAGTACCTTTAGCTAATTAGCATATAACTAAATGGCTAGTTGTAACTAAATTTGTTGTTATTGTAAAACCTATTTTATTTGTATTAGACTCCTTTTCTGCACTAGATGAAAATATGCAAAGAACTTTGGCTTGTCTGGTACACTCAACACACAGTAATATAAGAAGCCATTTGCAAAGAAGGTAGCCCATTGCCTTAAAAGATTTGCTAGCACATTTCAAGTCGACATGAAACCGTGATTCACCTTCATTAGCTTGTGCCCAGAAGGGAACTCAGCATTGCTGAACTGCAGTGGTGTTATCCATGTAGGGATATGTGTCTGCATTGCGCAAAGGTGTGACTTGCTAGACTAGAAACCACAGGCTATGACAGGCCAAACTCTCAGGTTATATCTCATTCTAATCAAAGTATGATGGAAGCGCATGCAGACATAACAAACTGAGCTTTCAACACTTTCATTTGCCTTCAGAATAAGATCCAGCCCAGGTTCTGTGAGATTTGGATAGATCTTCCCTCCAAAGTCTCAAGAGCAAAACTTTTCCTGTCAAATTTACAGTGGGAGGTGCAATACCTCCTTCCTGGAAAGTCTCCAGCCAAAATGTGCAGACTCAAAAGATTGAAAATCACAGATAGGCTCATGGATGCAAATATGAACCTCCCAAAAATGTGATACTGCTCCTAATAAGTTTAGACTCACCTCTAGTTCAGATAAAAGCTTCACCTTAGGGTGTTTATTCAAATTACATTCCAGTGACAGTTATTCAATGTCATAAGAGTTTTGCATTTACCTTTTATATTAAAAAATGAGCAAATATCCCTTTTGCATAAACCTTTTATGTTAAAAAGGATCTTCAAGATAACACTGCTAACCACTGCAGCACCAGTTCAAAGCCCAGCTGACAGCCAACAGAAAAGCTGTAGCCTTTTGAAAATAAATGGCAATGTAAACAGACAAGTCAAATGTAATTGTGGGAGGAGAGCGTTAGCAAAGATGTGACCTGCAGGGCCATATTGGACAAGTCAGGAGCAGAGAGGGTAAGACTCTACTAACAAAAGCCATTGAAGTCAAAGAGTTTTACTACAGAGTTCAGTGAAGCCAGGATTTTAACCCAGATGGATCTAAAAATGATGGAGTGTCCAATATTTACTCCACTTTTTCAAAGTTGAGGAGTTTAAAAGTTTTAGGATTTCTTTGTTCTTTGTGCCTGAGTAGACAAACCAGAAGGTATGTCAGTGAATAACACTAAAAAAGACAGTAAGCCAGTGGGTGAAATTCAATATACTCAATATATTTCTGTTTATTCTTACTTTGTTACCCACAACTATACCTTCCAAGATTCTCAGTCAGCAAGTCCATAACACCAGCAACTCAGTGTTGAACATTACAGGATGAAAATGATAACTCCTTCAGCTCTAAGAGCATTTAAGGACCTTTTATCTTGCTACTTATATTTGAAGTTTTAGGATTCTTTTGAGCTGTATTTTCAAGCCCTTTTCCATAAAAAAATCCAAAACCTGAACCATATTTAGAAATGTGAGATTCTTACCTCCTGTAGAATGTCAGCATCCTGGCCTTGAAGACAAAATTGAAGTGTGACAAAGTGGAGAAATAGTAACTGCACTGGTGAGAGAGAGGAGTACAGTAAAGCAGTAACAGCAGTGGAGGACTCTACATTAAGAAAAAATATTGCAGGAAGATCACAGGTTTGGTTTTGGCAGCAGGAACTATTAAAGAGTTCTGTGATGTCCTAAGGCCGAATCAGCTGCCCATGTGAGCAACCAAGTCCTTCTGCCCAAACTCCTTCCCTAACCTTCTTTCTTTGTGGAAATGCTTGAATTGGTTCAAGTTTTTCAAGAAAAAATGGAAATTACTTCCCATACTGTTTAGAGATTTTTGCTTTTCTTGCTTTTTTCAGGGAAACAAGTCTTATGTGAAGTTTTTGAATGCATTTTGATGATTGACAATTCTATGATTTTGTCCATCTTCACCCAAATCTTACAGCAAGGTAGAGTTCTTAATGGAAAGAACTTTTTACAAGAGGCCTCTACAAAACATGTATTGAGGTTGCGTGTAGCCTGGAAAACCTTTCCAGTACACCAACATCAGAGGGACATGGCATTTTTTCAGTTAGTTTCTCAAAGAATTGTTGGCTGTTCATTCATCCATGCAAGTCTTGATGATCTGAAACACCTGTTGTCTCTTCCAGGACAAACAAAAAGGAGAAGGAAGTATCATGGCTCAATCAAAGGCTGCTTCATTGGTCTGCTACTTGTTGAACTTCGAACTGTCATCTTCCATGTGTTATAGTCAGCAGAATGTTAAAATGTCCAACTGTGGGACATGCAACTTTTCTCGTAATTATTTGAGTTCACTTGCAGAATAAAAGGGCAAAATTAGCATCTCCATGAGCCTTCTGAGACCTAAGATACATAGACAATAAAAAAGATAGTTGCATAGTAACAGAAATGGAGTACTTGTCTACTCAGAGATCATTGTATTCTACAGTGCAGCAATTTCACTTGGGATCAGGTGCCCCGGGCTATGTGGTTGCTGTGTAAAAAGCACCTCCACACCTTATGAAAGCATGTAACCCTGTATGACAAATGGGAAATTATTACACAATAATTATATGCCCTTGCAAGACCTGATTGCTGGTACCTATCATTCCAAAATATATCTTCTAAGATTGGTATCAGGTGGCTCACACTGTAACAGTCTCTTAACTTGTGCTCTCCCTTTAAAACCTGCAACGTGACAATTTTCACTGGCCTTCCTCCACGGACTCTCCTTGTAGGATCTCAAAGCACCTGCAGAAGAAGAGCCTAATGCCTGCAAGCTGACTAAAATCAGAACGCAAAGAACACAGCTGAGGCTTTAAAGGTCTACCTCCATACCTTCTCTTTCCTTTCTAACATTGAAAAATACTTCTGTTTGAGCTTTCTTAAGTAAGTCTGTCCACCAGAACAGAGAATTTTCTTTTGTTATACTACATTTCTAGTAGCTAACACAACAATGACCTAAACTCAATCATACATACAGTCCCTATTGTGCTATGGATAAAGAATAGTAACAAGCTCACTGCTATTTGGAGCTGTACCTATTTATGTCAAAGGGACTCATCATCACCAGCCGATTAAAGTGTGTTGCTGCTAATCAGAGGCAATGAAGTTGTTGAGGGAGTAGTGCTGACATGGGGAAAGAAAGTGATTAAATATTGTTAGCCATTCTTTTATGATATCAGAACAGGCTTTCTGTCTAAGCCAGCTTAACTCCCACTTTCTCATTGATGCACTGGAGGATATTTTCTGAAGGATTCAGCCGTATGGCTTTCATTCATTATAACTCTTCCTCCTTATGTGAGCACTTTTCTTACCAGTCTGATATATCTAGTCAAGACACGCAGAAGCAACCGGCACATTTTCTACATACACAGTGTATTTCAAAATGTTTAAAAGAATTTTGAATTCTTATTCATTTCATGAGAGGAGTTTTAATGATTTTTTTTTCATTTATTGAGCTAGACTTAGTCTGGTCCTCCAAAGGTCAAAAAAGGGGTGACATTTGGGACATTTGCCACTATTACGTCTTAGCATTTTCTTAGAAAGATCCTCTAAGAAATGTGGACTACAGCTCAAATGATTCAGCTAGGGTCACTCTGTTGTGCTAGACACCATCTACAGAGTAATTATAGTCCACATCCTTTAAATATGGCACTGCATGACCAAAAAAAAAAAAAATCATGAGTGAGAAAAGGGTCAGCACAGTAAGGAGTATTCTGTAGTTTTACAGTGCCTCAGAGGCCTAATCCAAAACCATCTCTATGCCACTTGTGGGTGGCAGATCAGTGAACAGCTGGATGCCAACCAAGTGCCAGGAAGGCAGCACTGTTGGTACGCTTTGCAGGAGGTCTTGAGGGCAGACCTTTGTTTTCTTCAGATTGTTGTTTTGATAAAGAGCATCACTTAGCCATTACATCTGTGCTTCTTCTTCTTGTTAGTTAACAACACATAATACAATTATTTCATACAAAATGATCTGAGGATGTACATATACTATGTATTTAATGGAATAGGTGTTACATTTGACAGTCACATGTGACCCTTAAGTTCCTATTTTTTCAGTTCCTACATTATTCATTTCTTTGCAATCTGTATCAGATCTTATGTTAAAAGAGCATGGTGGTTCAGAGCAATAAAATCTCACCAAGGAGATCAAGTTAGCAATAAATAAGAAGCCAAGACAGGAGCTGAAGACAGTGATTAATTTTGGCAGTGTAATGAAATGGCACTGAATTCAAGAAGCCTGTAAACACNTCTGCTGATTTATCTCAGCTGCTAATCAGAGAAAATGAGTTCCCTTGTGCTTCAAATCATCAGGAAACTGTGTCAGACCCTTCTGGATGCTTACCTGGTCCAGCTACATTCACATTGCCATGTGGCGTGATGCTATTTTCCTCATGCACAACAAGTGGCTTTATAGAACACAAATTAATTTTCCATATGCACCCTTCAAGCACTGGATTGCGTGAGAGATCAAAACATTTTAAAAGATCCCATATTTCTCTTGTGTAGGGCAAGAATCCACTCTTACATAATAACAGGGTGTGTAAGGATACCAAAATTAAATCCAGGGCAGTATAATTAATCTTTTACAGCACCCCATTCTGTACCAGGCAGCACCATTTTATTTTTAACATTTTTAGACAAGACAGAACTCTAATAATAGATGTTACAAGAAGTGCTGGAATGTGAACTCCCTGTACAACCTCCACCTTTTTGCCCTGTCTTCGAGCTTTCTCCCAGCTCATCCATGATGCCTTTAAAACCCTCTGTCCCACTAGGCAGAGATTGACTTATTACTCCTACAAGTTGTTCACATAGGTTAGCATATGTGAAAACATGCCCTTGCTACTATTAATTCATCTGCCCTGAATGCTTCACTCCTGCTTCACCCACTCACTTTTCAGATTAAAAGTGCTTTGAGGGGAGAGAAAATATTATCTCTTAGGGGCAGATTGGTGGGGGAAGGAGCCAAAGGATGCTGCAGCCTCACCCCAGTGTGCCTGGAGGAAAGCCCATGTTTATTCTAGCCTTGTGGCTGAAAACTACTCCCACCTTCCCTATCTAACCCTTCTGTTTTATATGTCTATTGGTCTATTCTAATGATGGAGATCTGGCATCAGAATGTTAACACTTATAATTACTCTCTTTTTTAATTTTTTCTCTTCTTTGAGAAGGAAGAATATGTAGTAGCCAAAAATAATTACAGTGCTGGTTTTAAAAATATTTATAGTTCTAGCTATAGCCTATACTGCCACAGTAGATATTTCATGATGCTTCCTTAGATAAGCCAAAAACTTGCAAGGTTATTATGGCCCTTGATCAAGCAGACAACATCCTGGACTTGTGTTTTTGTTTATTCCATACTGTTGACAGTCATCCTTTACAATAGTAAGGGGATACAAAGTTTAGAGCAGTGATGACGATGTTTTTGGTAAAAGAGTGGTCATTTCAAAGATGTCACTGCTGGAAGAAAAACACATTTATAATCTCTGAAAGATATCTCATATATTTTCAATAGCTGGAATTCTTCAAGATGCAATATGGACATTTGAGTCTGAATCTTTTATCAGAGGAGCTCTGCTGTCAAACCTGGGATCTTTCTCACAGTGATCAGGAGGATGATGACCTGCAATCCATTCAAGAAAAATGCTCATGGAGAGCATTAAAACAGTCAGAGCAGACTAGACCAGAGACGTTTTGTCAGCAATGACCAGCACCAAAGAGGCTTCAGAAATTCTTCCACGCCCTGACAACTTATTCTCCTTATACAACTTGGTCCTCCCACAGGTGATTTTGGGCACCAAGAAAATCATTGAAACCGTCTTTAACAAGTAGAGCCATGATGGCACAGAACTGCTGCGAAATTTATGTCACATAACACAAAATTCAAGTAATGTTTCTTATCTCCTAATTCTATACAAGCTTGACATTCAGACATGGTTAGCCAACAGTTATAATAAAAACCTCAATAAAGCTTTTGAAAGCTTTCCTACCTACTGTCAATTCTGTTTGGAACAGAATTTCCATAGGTTTGGGTTTTTCTTCTCTTGAGTGAAATCTGGAGCTTTTGATTTAGTTCAGCACCATAAAAACGAGTATTTGAGTTAAATAACCCCCTCAAGGTGCAAATTCAAAATCAAGTTAACACAGCATAATATGTCTCCAAGAGTCAACTGGACCACAGTGACTGCCCACATATTCAATCACAGCCTTGGGCAAAGGTGCAGCAACTTATTAAAGCAGAAGAAATTTAACTGCATCGTCTGAGACCAAAATAAACCTTCAGAGGAAAACAACAGTGTGAGACAAGAGTACCAACACAAACCCCTGAATGATTGGTCAGTAGAGGTATACATGATTTTAATACAGAAATCACATTCCTTCCAGGCTTTTTCATTATTATTATTTTTCCCAAACTAGGACTATTTTAGAGTGGATTGAAAAATGTGACATAGAAGAAGAAATACATTATTTTTATTAATTTTAATAAATAAAAAAATTAAATAATAATTTAAAT
>WEIV01002924.1:110516-125085 GCA_013390005.1 Calyptomena viridis
AAATAATAATTTAAATAATAATTTAAATAGTAAAACAACTTTAATATTACTTATAGTTTTCTACACCTATAAATATAACTGTATCTGTATGCTGTACATAAACAAGCAAAAACAAACAAAAAAAGACCACAGTCCTTCCTCTGAAACATGTATAGTTTAACATGAAACACCAACCAACCCCAATCTGCATCTTTTCTGACAAACCCTGGAGAAAGCTGCTACAGAAAAAGGAAGGAGAAAAAGGAAGGAGAAAACAGAAATAGCAAACAAATCTGCCAAAATCTGGTGGCAGACTCCTTTCTGTGTTTGAGACCCTTCTGATAAGGCAGACCAGCCATGAACCAGCAGTTCTCTGGAAGGTTTGGAAGTGGATACTTGGCTCTAGGGTGATGGGGAGGTAAGGATGAGGAATCTGTATTACCACATCTTGTTTACTCAAAACATCTGCTTTGACACTAGTGGATATTGTGTCCCCTGGGATGCAGAGGAGAAAGATGAAGGGGTACCTGGGATTGCAGCATTTGGAGCTTTGGGAAATAATTTAGAAACAAAGGGGTTTATTTAGTCATGAATACTTCATCGTTTTTTATCATGCTTCCCCTCATCTGACTTTCAATAAATTAGAGTGACAAATAGGAGCAACTCCTGGACCCAAAATCTGGAAGTATTGGTCCCTGAGCAAAAAGGGCTCCTCAAATAGGACTTGCAACCAAAAGGGAGGTTTTTATGATGTTCATATTGAAACAGAAGAATTGACATGCCTTCAATTACTTGCTTCATAGAAACCCAGGACAAATTCAGGTCCAGACTCAGTCTGGCAAGAGTCTTTCTCAGTGCTGTTCTCCACAGATGCTAGTACAGTGTTCAAGACAGTTCAGTGTCCACATGCCCTCTTGCCTCAACGGTTCCTCAGCTACTCATACCTACTTTCTCTTACTGTCAGAAATAGATGGATAAATCCATCTAATCTATCTATTGTATTTTTAATGCACCCATTACTGGGGGATTTATTCTAGGCAATATGGCTTGTCTGTCTATGTGCTATTATCTGATCTAACATCCGGAGGCAAAAGTTTTATTAGTCTGAATATAACCAAGACTAAGCACACTGTGGTTTCACTCAACTCGCTCTTTTCCCCTGGGATATATTCACTGTGACATTTCCTTTCTGATTACCATCGTCAAGAAAAGCCATATTGTTTGAACAACAGCTGTAAAAAAATATTGGAGTATAATAATTGAATGTCACCCCAGGACTATGTGCAGGTGGAAAAAGCGTTCTGGCTTTTGCACTATTCCTTGTGAACTAAGCTTCCTGTGTTGACCATTGGAACTCAGTGCCTGCATCCTTGAACACAGAAGAAGGAAAGATGACTTTTCTCAACAGATCAGAGACTTCTGATTTGGACAAGCTGGTGAGATTTCAGAGGGATCTAGATGTGACTCCATACTCTTGTAAAAAAGGTCTCTCTCCAGCTCTCTCATAGGCCCCTTTTTAGGCACTGGGAAATGCTATAAGGTCTTCTCAGAGCCTNACTAGGACTATTTTAGAGTGGATTGAAAAATGTGACATAGAAGAAGAAATACATTATTTTTATTAATTTTAATANTGTGCTCTAGGCCCCTGGTCATCTTTGTGGCTCTCTTTCTCATCAACTAACACCCCTAAATACTTCTCCCCAGGGTCAGTCTTGATCCATTCTTCACCCAGCCTGTATTTGTGCTCGGGATTGTCCCAACCCAAGTGCAGGACCTTTCACTTGGCCTGGATGAATCTAATGAGCTCCACAGGTCCTGCCTCTCAAGCTTATCCAGGCTTCTCTGGATGGCAATCCCTTCCCTCCAGTGAGTTGATCACACCACTCATCTTGGTGTCATCAACAAACTTGCTGAGGGTGCACTCAATCCCACTGTCTGTGTCACCAATAGAGATATGAAACAATGCCAGTCCCAATACTGACCCCCAAGGAACGCCACTTGCCACTGGTCTCCACTTGGACATCGCACTGACATTGGACATTGACCACAATTCTTTGAGTGCAACCATCCCGCCCATTCCTTATCCACTGAGTGATCCATCTCTCAAATCCGTGTCTCTTCATTTTAGAGACAAGAGTGTCATGCAAGACATTGTCAAATGCTTTGCACAAGTCCAGGTAGATGGTGTCTGTTCCCTCATCCACCACTGTTGTAACCCTGTAATAGAAGGGTGCCAAGTCTGTCAGGCAAAATTTGACTGTCACAAGTCACCTTCTTATTTTTCATATACCATAGTTTCCAGGAGAATCTGCTCATGATCTTTTATGATATAGAGGTGAGATGGACTGACCTACAATTCCCTGAGTCTTACTTATTTCCTTTTTTTAAATTTAGGATTATACTTATAAAGTTGTTGTGGTTTGACCCTGACTGGATGCCAGGTACCCACTAAAGCCTCTCTCTCACTCCCCTCTGCAAATGGGCAGAGGAAAGAAAATATAACAGGGTTCCTGGGTTGAGATAAGGATCATGAGAAAACCCTTAGTGATCACCATCAAGGGCAAAACAGACTCCAAGTGGGTATATTAATTGAATTTATTGCTAACAGGATCAGAGCTTACGAATGGTAAGTAAAATAAAACTTAAATACACCTTCCCCCCCACCCCTCCCTTTACAAGTTCTACCTCCTCCCCCCCAGTGGTGCAGGGAGACAGGAATGGGGGTTACAGTCAGTTGTTGTTTTCTGCCACTGCTCAGAGAGAGGAGTCCTTTCCCTGCTTCCCACGTGAACCCTTCCAGGGGAGACAGTCCTGCATGAACTGCTCCAGTGTGAGTCCATCTTCATCTATCACTTAAATTTTTTCTTCTCTCTTCTTAAATATGTTATTACAGAGGCATTACTATCACTCATGATTGGTCTGGCCTTGGCCAGCAGTTGGTCTGTCCTGGAGCCAGGTGGCATTGGCTCTGTCAGACACGTGGGAAGTTTCCAGCAGCTTCTCAAAGAAGCCTCCCCTACACCTCCCCCTGCTGCTAGCAAAACCTGGCCACGGAAAACCCAACATGCTTATATACTTCCATAGCTACAAGCAGTCATTCATAAAACTTTCCAGTGTTGGCCTTGTACCCACTCAGGTACAAGACTTCATTATAATTTTGAAATCCGTGCCTTCTCTTCTTCTTATCAAACACATAAACCACTTCCACTCACTGTTTTTGAAACCCACACCAAAACCAAAGAAATTCAACTAGAGATAGCAGATGGGATGGCATATGATGCGTTCATCAAAGAGGGTTAAGGTGTGGAAACAGAGATGGAAGTTAGCATTATTTACACAGACTGATCTTTGGGGATATCCAGTACATTGCCTACTTGAGAACAGCTGTGTTAAGCTCTCTAATGTCTAAGTGACAACTGAGACACATTTACACAAAGTTATAGTATTTACCAAATAGGCCTTCTGCTTCCTCTTCTTCTTCTTCCTTTATGAAGGGAAGCCTGAGCTAGCACAAATTTCTCTTGGAATTCATGAAAGAAACAAAGCAGTTCTGAGATTGAAATTTCCAGTAGTCGTGTGACATTTCTATTGGCAAATCACTAGGCCAGTCATGACAGAACATCAAGGATGCTTAGCCTAGCAGTGATTTCTTCTACATATTCAGCTCATTTTTCAGAATTTGAAATACTTCTATCAATCCAACCCTGATAATGAAACTGTCTTAAAACTTATGATATGCCAATCTTAGATTTTTTTGTTTTGAGTGGCTGTCAATTTATCCAAGATGGAAGGCACTTGCACCTTAAAGCACTTATGACAGTATCCTACAAAACCAAGGTGTTCTCACCCCCAGCTTCTGAGAATTTCTTGCCTAGTCTTTTAGCAGCGAGTCTAAGATTCATCTTCTTTTTTGTCGAATTCAGAATCACAGAAAGGAGGTTTCAATGCAATTGTTTCCATGGAGTTAAAAAATTTTGCAGAGTTCACATCAAAGTCCCTGGCAAAAAGTAGATCTTACAATCAGATTAAATTGTGTGAAGGCCCCTTCTAGTTTTATGAACTGCATTTTCCAGAAATTGTGAACTGCAAGTTAAATATCATGACAGGTGAAAACTAAAAGTGAGTTTGTAGGTCATTGAGGTATACAAGTCAGGGAGTTATATAAATTAAAACTAATTTTAAATCTGGTCCAGAAGGTGATCAACAGAATCACCTCTGAGAGAACACGTCAGGTTGTGTGCTGGTCTGTTTCTCTTCCTTTCTAAGAGAAAATTTAACCCAAAAACTATTCACCCAGGGTGAACAGTGTGTAAAATAAGTTGTAGAGTGGTGCTTATGTTTAACAGAAATATACAAACACACAAGGAAGCAGTTCCAGGCTAAAGAATGAAAGGAAACACACATACAAAGTTTCTGCCCTGTTCTTTGACTTGAGCTATATTTAAAACAACTGGTGATACTATTCATCATCAGGAAGAATCAGGAGATGGACTAATGGAGGAAATTAATGTCCATAAGGCAAAGGCCAGGGGTTTCCTTTTGCTTAAGCACAGCTGAGAAAATATCATGATAGTGTTATCTTTTGTACAAGCAAACAGCTATAAAGTTGGCCATCTCTTTCTCCAGAAAACAGCTGCCCATGGAAACTGTCTGTCTGCAGATTTTCTATACATGCTTTCACCACAGCACTTAAGCATTTCCCAATGTAAATTAAGGATGCTCGAATCAATAATAATACAGATATTATCAGAAGCAGTGACAAAACTGTGTTTTTCAACTAAATAAATTAAACCTTAATTGAAACAGCTACACTACTTTGCAGTTGCTACAAAGACTCTGTTGTGTCTAAAATTTTAGGCCCAGGAATATAATCTTTGAAGAAAACATCTCTCTTGGAAATAAACAGTCAAAACAAAGATAGCCATGAGAATAAAAGTGCCTTTGACTGTGCTAATTTGCAAATGTTGGCAAAGACAAATCTATTTTCAGGAAAGGGAGGTGACAAAAGAAAGGCAAGAAAACCTTTCATGTCAAAAGAGGTTGAAAAGAACATGTGCACGAGAAAGGAAAAGAACAAAGGGCACTCAACTAAATTAAAAAGTAGGATATGCAAAACCACTCAGGGAACTACCGCTTTTCATACTATGGACAATCAAGCCGTGGGATCCAAGCTTGCACGTCTTCTTTAAGACCTAAAATGCAAAGGCTCCACTTGATTCGACATTTATACGACTAAAATAATAATTGGAATTACAGAATATTGAGAAGTAGCAAATTTTGGAAAGACTATTAAATGCCTTGGGTTTAGGAAGGAAATCTCTTCTTTAAGAGCAGAGAAGTTCTTTGTGTCTTGATTTTTATAGCACAGGTTGAGAGTGCAGATTATTTTACATCAGCAAGGGTTTTCCCTAGCTACCTTGAGTACAATGCATTTTGGACGGATCACTATCACTGTGCCAATATTTTTTGGTTCACTAGCACTTCTGAATCCATTACAGAAGTCATATTTTTAAAAGCCATCTTCAAATCCAAATTTATTCTGGTACCAAGCAGATTTTCCTAATAAAATCTAAGAACATTTCTTGGTGAGAAATCACTACAATTCAGGAGAAATAAAAGCAGTTTGAAAATGTCACGCAAAAAATGTTATTAAAAAAATTAATATTTTTTTAGTTTGTTATCTTCTGCAAGTCAGAAAAGTTGAGGGAAGTTGGAGAAAAGTTTGGCCACACTGAAATCATGGGGCGGAGGGGGTCTGGACTCTTTGCTAGCTGGAGAAAAAGGAAACCTATCATCTGGTCACAGATGTGAACAACTGTATCTCAGTCCATCTGTAAGGAACCCTTGAATAGCTGTCCAAACTTAAAAAAAAAAAAAAAAAAAAGAAAAAAATGCATGAATGAGGAACAGCACAGATCTCTATCCTGTGTCTAAACCAGGGACAAGAAAAAAAGTCATCTGCTGACCAGCAAATTGTGTAGTTCATCATCCAGTCTTCTACTAAGCACTTACGCACTGAAGAAGTAACTTTCCTGTGCCATATACAACCTTTCCAGACTGTCTTGGAGATGACATCTGGGATGTGAAAGGTTAGCTTGTTGGAATCCTGTAACTCCAGAGAGAGTTGGCCAGTTGCTTGGCTGGTTGGCTATATTTTAGCTGAGATCATTGTGTGGCCCTAGGAAAAAGCAGTCCATAAAGCAGGGATTTAGGCTATGCAAAGTTAGGGCATATATTAAAACTAGCACCTTCTGTGCCCAATGATATTCACCATACATTGTTAAGTCCATTAAACTGTAAGGAAGAAAACAGAAGAGTATCTCTGCATATACAGCATGAGTCCTACAACCTTCTTTCTTATTTTTTGAGTTTTATTAGTGCAGAAGAGAGAGTAGTGTCTCCATGCCTAAAATGCTAAGCAGCATGCAAAAACCTTGAGCCTATGCATCAACTGCCTTTACAATTCTTCATTTGTTTTAAGGTCCAGTGTTCATTTGCAAGAATCTTTTTAACCAGTTCATATCAAAGACATAAAACTAACAGACTAACAGGCCTGTTAGTGCTGGTTGAATTGTACCAGGTTTTCTGACCCTTCTCACCTAAAGTGAATATAAATGAGTAGAATTCCACTGTAGTTTTTTCTGCTTCATTTTTTACCCTTAGTAAAAGTATTGAGGTTTTGCATCCAGTAGAATATCAATACAAGAAATAACATCTATGAATTGCACTATTCAAAATAAATAAAAAGTTATCGTTTTCTTTAATGAGATGTTGCTATATATATTAATTTGTACATATACATAAACACAGGCTCACACACATTGGTATAAAAATATTCCTTCAAAAAAAAAAAAACATTTCCTTTTTTGATGATGAATAAGAATTAAGTCAAATTGGTTAGCCACTACCTATCAGATGTGCAACAACAGGTTTGCTGCTCCTCAATTTAAACTGTGGACATTATCAGTTCTCAGGTTATAAGTGTGTCTTTTTGCATTTTCACATGCCAGCTCTCTTTGCTACTTCTATGCAGCATGTAAGCATGTTGACACTGATATTGAACGGACTTTATTTTCACCGTCTTATTTAACAGTAAATTCTTTGGCTCCTTCACGAGCAGCTAAAGCACATCCCTGACCCAACTGAAGCCACTCAGCAGTGCCAAGAGGGGAACTAAGGCATGAGCAGAAAGGAACTGAACAGACATGGTGTGCGCTGAACCCTTCCCTGCCACTTAATTGCCCATTTTGGTCATATGTCCATCAAGGTAGGCAGGAATAGTTTTGCATAAGAGCAGGGTATGTTAGAGGCATCTGGTGAATAATAGTAACAGCATAGCAATTTCAGAAAAGTGGCAGCTACAGATTATTTTTTTCAGATTTAGTTTCTTTTTTAAATAAAGATTTGTCAGATTAGTCCTAGGTTTAGTCTGTCTATATTATTCAAGAGAACATACTTCTGGTGTTTGCTGCTAGGTAATCACTATTATTCTCTGAACATTAAATGCCTTGGTTCAACCCAGTAATAAAATTAAATTCAACATGTGTCACCAGAATATGACTTTGAAAACAAACAACAGGGTTGAAGATTTAATGTGCTCTTTACAGCAATGAATACTAGTGCTATAGAGATTTAAATATTAGTTTGGACATACTAACAATATCGAAGAGGCATCCTTGGAGTGAGAAGGGAAAAGGCAGATATCATTACCTTTTTGGAATCACTCCTGAAAATCTATGAGGTTTTGGCTTTCAGGTGTCTAAGTGATTTTTGGAAATGGCTGGTCTCATGGCAGAAACCACAGCTTTGGAAACAGCTGGAGCTCTTCAAGGTGTGAAAGTCCCAGCTGCTCACGACTGCATGTAGTCAGAGCTTCTACCCCACAACAGAGTCACATGAATGTCACTCTCAGCCAGCAAAACCCCTGAGTCCCCCCAGGAACAGTTCCCACTGAACTGACCAAATGCTCACCAAAGCAAGGTGTGCTTATGAACAGGGCATGGATGCAGAAAGCTGCAGTCACCTCCAGCCACACCAGATAAGTGCCCACTGGGAAGTTTTATTGTGCCTCACATCACTCACGTGTTCCTGAAAAGGATGTCCTAATGGCTCCTAGAAAATGGATTAAGGTGCTTCTCGATAGCATCATTTCCCCCCGTTTCAGCTCTGGCCCAGAGGCATGCATTACAGTTGATTATGAACGTGCAATGGTTTTGCTCTCAAAAAGCAGTTGTGCAATCAAATTTTTGCTTTGTTATTTGGAAGAAGCATTTGGGTACTGTCACTAGATTACAGCCAGGTTGTACATGGTGAGGGCAGTAAAAGTGTGATAGAGAAGAGGTTTATGATGAAATTTATGTGGTGGAAATGCAGGATGCACAATGGAAGTTATTTCTTTTGCAGTCTTGTACAGATGTTAATATCATCTGATTTTAAATATGGCACACATGTTTTATCCCTTTCTGTTTCTGTATTTGCTTTAATTACATCAAATATATGTCATTAAGGCCAAAATTGTGCTTTGTGTCAATTAAAGCATTGCTGTGTCATTGCTTCTAAATCTCTCTGCCTCTTAGTAACTGGGTGTCAGATGTACTGGGCCAATTCGAGGGCCCTCCTGAGCCCTGCCTGTTCTCCTCACAGATCAGGAGCTGGGTATGTACTGCTAGATGGACCCAACATCACTCTCAGTACCAAAATACAATGTTGTACTAAGGACAATGTACAAAAGGAAACCTGATTCAAGAATGTGCTTTAGCAGCAGATGTGCACATCATTATTGCCAGATAGCACTCTTATTGGCAGCTATTTCTACAAGGTTTAAGCTGAAGGACAGCAGAGCAAATTATGTAGGTATCCAAAGCCAAGAGAAAACATCAAACTTAATCAACAGTAGAGATGGTATTTTCCAAGTTTGTGAAGACCCTCTGTGAAGTCTGGATGCCTCAAACCAAAGGGATCTGTGTCGGTTTCATGGGTTTTGCAGTCATGCCTGATGTACAGGCTGACCTGAAATTATCTCTGGTGGTTAATAAAAGGTAAAACAACCCATCTTATGTACCTGCTTGAGGGTCATACTGTCATCCCATGGATCAAGCACATGGCCTTGGAAGGCTGTGATAAGCACATGGAAGGCTGCTCTGCTGTCTCCAGGAAAAGCCATTTTTCCAGGGGACATCTGACAATGCTGCTCATTAATATCTCTGTGCCTCAGTACCTCTGTAATGGGTGGCAGGCACAGCAGTCGTGAGTGGTCATTCCTTATCCATCACCCCTAAAGTACATATTTTTCTTTAAAAACTGACTTAAGCTACTTAGGAAGCACTAGATATATTTGTTTTACATAACTTTTTGGCAGATAGGTTTAAGTAGTTTAAGTCAGATTCTAATTTGAATCTATTTTCTGTATGAACATGTGTTATATTTTTACTTGTTTTCTGCATCAATTAGACTTGAAGTGAGCAAAAATCACAAACTCTTACTAAATTTCTCTGTTACAGAGCTAAGTTCAATGTTCAGCTCAGCTATATCTTTGTGTGATCCACAAAGGCAGCATTCAGGCCCTCTTATTTAAAGGGTATTTCATCTGTCAATGAAGGAAGAAAAGAAAAAAACAACATCTTAATTTTTTAAAAGCTGTCTTTTCCTCACTCCACCTGATTCATCACCTTGGTATACTGTTCTTAATAATGAGACTATTTTCTTTAGAAAATATAAGCAGTATTATTATATTTTCATCAAAACCCAATGACTTTTTTATTATTACTACTTAGGCTTCAAGCTCTCCTTTTGAAACATCTCTGCAGAGAGCAGCTATCTGTTAAAATTCACCATAACACTAGGTAATTCCTGTTCAGAATATGTGATTTATAGGTAAGAGATCTGACAACCTGCTGGACCTGGAAGAAACCAAACTAAACTCAGCAGAGATTGTGCAAATTGTTAACTTATGGGACTATACGAGTCCCACAGACAATTTCCTTCTCTACTTTGCCCTTTTTAGCTTATTTTTTTTTCTTGTTAATGTGACTTTTCTTCTTTCTTATTGTGAGCTCCTTAAATCAGGGATCAAATCTTCCTGGCAGTTAGCAGAGTGCCTGACCCATCACTACCCAGACTCCCTATGAGTCTATTCAATGCTATCAAAATCACGGGGCTGTAATACCACCCCCTACCAAGCCAGTAGTGTATGTTATTAAAACCTTTCAAAATGTTTTAGAAAAGAACAAACAATGTTACTGAGGGAAGGAATGGACCACATAAAGCTGCCATAGACTGCCCAGTGGGCTGGTGATAGAGCTGGCCTTGGAATACACTGCTTCTCTAGTGTGCAACAGCCATTGAGCCCCGTTTGCCTCCTGTTAGAAGATAAAAGTAGCAATTCATCCTGAAGACAACGGAGTGCAAGAATTACTCCCCAGCAAGTCCATACGCACTAAAGTGATTTGTTTCAGCTGCCACCCATGACTGCTTTTGTTAGAACAAGGGCATGTTCTCCACTCCTACAAGTAGCTCTGACTCATCACAGACATCAAAACATACTGAGTAACACCGAAAAAAAAAATCCAAAGCCTACATTTACATATATTACACTCACTGAACTGTGCTCACTTATTTGCGCACTGACCAAGCTCCTTTCTCCTGCAGTAGGCACAGGGACAAAGGGATGCTATAGCAGAGAAGGGCAGGTCAGAGCTAAGTTCAGCAGAGCAATATTCCAGCAGATGCTTTGACTGCAGTGAAAATGCAAACTCTTTGCAAAACAGGGCTAATTTACCAGAACCTTCTTTTAATAGACTACCAAATCATCTATTCCAAAAATATTGACCTGTCTCAGTTCTCTGGAACAATATATCTCCACTCCTTTTTTACGAATTTGTAGCATGTGGGAAGTTTTTCTTTGTTTTTCTTATTCTGATGCTTTCAATCAGATTCCTAATGCCTTGTTTTGGAAGGGGGTGAAAAAAAACAAACCAAAAAAAACCCAAAACACCACCAAACAACCAGCCCACACAGAAAGTATTTTAATGGACCTAAAAATAAACTTTTGCAAAATTTGTCTGAGAAAATTTTAAAATATTCCCTTTTACTCCTATTTGGAATGAAACAAACCCTATAGATAATTCCTAAAAATAATCCCTTCTCAACTGTACTGCCAGGCACAGTGTACATCACTCCAGTTAAACAGGAGTCACTTCACACAGGACATGAATTCACACATTGGCTTTCTGCATCTCTTTCAGCCATCAGCAGAATTACGGCCACATGCCCACACAATACCACACAGCTGCTCAGAATGGGAAAAATATACTGGTGATTAACAGAAGAAATAAAATGGATGGACTATCAGAAGCCAGTCATAATTGCTTTGTATTAACACCTCTGCTTTCTCTGTAATTGCCACTAGTGACTGCACTTAGTCCCACCCCCGGTCCTGCATCTCTCTCTAAGGCAGCACTTCCAACAAGATGCCATTTCCTCTTCTATAATGCTGGAAAACTGGGATACAAGTAGCCCTCGGGCTCTCCAACTGAGCAGAAATGAAACTTTCAGCTTTTGCTGGATTGTGACAGCCAGCTAGTGACTCTTTTTTCTTATGTGTTGTTTTTTGATCCTGCCAAATTCGCTTACATGTAATAGGGAATAATATTATCAGGAGATCATTCAATTTTGTCTGCTGTAGGGTGTGAAAGTCACACACTGTGTTAAAAGCTGCATAGTGAAAATTATTGTCAGAATTATTTTAAACAGATTAAGCTACTGCCGATTGCTCATTCTCTCTGAATTGAACAAAACTTTAGCAACTATCTGAAAGAGCAAAGGACTTCAAAATGCTCCATCTTTTCCTTGAGTAACTTAAATGAAATCTGAGCTGGAAGATAAGGATGTTGCGAAAAGACACCTCTTCGGATAAGCAGAAAAGGCTTGAATGGGTTAAGCCATATCTGGCTGAGTCCCAACAGACATAAAAATCACCTGTGCCTGCTCTGAAATAAATCAGTGTCCTTTTCTGCTGCTGCCGTTGTCTGGAAATAATGCAAATGCAATGGGCCTGCAGTGACATTGTGCCGCACTCGAAGGATACACATAATAAATTGTCCCCTAATACTGTTAAAGAGACATTTTCGTCTTACTCAGTAGCTTTTGAGGTTGAACTGTGCTACTTACTCATTGGCGATTGTGATATGATGTCACGTCATTCTGCTTTATTCGTTTAGCCTCTTACTGCTTATATGCACATTTAGTTCTTGAGTTTAAAAATGCATTTTGCTGCTAATACTCAGTGGTAACATTTGCTGGCACACAAGAAAAAAGCAGGGAGATTTCTTTCCACTTTGTTGCTGTCGTTTTAATCATTCCTCTCCAATAGCAGCTGGAACAGACTGTAGATTCATATGATTTGGTTCTACTGCATTCATCACTTGGAAAAATGCACAGCTGTGTTAAAGGAAGACAGAAAGAATTTGTCTGCCCAGCAGGAGGCTATTGCTGTTCCATAATTGTTTGCTAAAAGGAAGCTGGAATAAAAATGGAGGTAAATGGGTATCAGTGTCAATCAAAATGAGTTTAACTGACTGGGAATTCGCAGTTAAGTAGATGNGAGAACAACTGCCTGTATGGAACAGATCCACTAGTATTGCAATCCATTTCCCATTCAGCTTTCAGGATCCAGGATATTTTAAATTAATAAAATGCCTGTCTTGGTACCTTTCCATCTCATTTTCATGTATGAATACAACAGAGAAAACAGAGACAATAAAAACCACTGAACCAGAGTAGTAGCAGAAGGGATTTGGCTTCAGGCACCAGTGCTGTAAAACTTGTAAGCAATATGGTTAAACACATTAGTCATCTTCTGCACATCAGGGTTGTGCAGGACAGGGAATGATAGCTGAGTAAGGGTTAATGCGTCAATGTCCTGCAGATGGAGCTACGTTTTGGGCTGACATTCCTAGATAACAGAGGAAACCCACATCAGTCACTTAGCCTGACTATTGTACACCACAGACTTGCTTGGCTACTTCCTGCTTCTAGACCCTGATTTAGGATTGAATACCAGTTTTCCAATATATGGTCCATGGACCTTGGAGAATTATATCCATAGGAAGCAAATACTTGCCTTTAGAAAAGGGTTTAAATACACTATACGAAGGTATATCATGCCCCAACCCTGGAATTGTGCAAGACCAGGTTGGATAGGGCCTTGAGAACCTGGTCTAGTGGAAGGTGTCCCTGCTTTCGTAAGGAGTCTGGAATTAGATGCTCTTTAAGATCCCTTCCAGATCAGAGTGTTCTGTGATTCCATTACTACCCTTGGGAAATCCTCAGGGGTTCATATATGAAAGACAGCCTGAGACCGCCTACTACAGCACAAATCTCCTTATCATCTCCCCATATTGACCTGAAATTTTGCATTTCTACATCAAGAAGTCACTTAATGTTACCTTGGTTTCAATTGCCACGTTTGTCATCCAATTATACTTTGCTTCAGCTGCCAGCTATTCAATCTGCTGTAACTTTTTTTGTCGAACTGAAGAACTCTCTATAATCATGTTCCTGTTCTCCAAGTAGATACTCATAGACCACAGAAATCACCTTTAAAGACCTCAATAACTTAATCAGACTCTGTTCCTTAAATCTTTCTTAGTAAGTTATGTTTCATGGTTCTCCAAAGGTTCTCAGTTTTCTCTTCTGAACACTTACTAATCTTTCAGTCACTCCTGAAATACAGTACTGGACACAACATTGCTGTGGATGTTGGACCAGTCAAGTAGAGAGGTAAGAGACACACTCCACACCAAGACATTGATATTCATATTTACAAGTCATATTAGCATTTTTCCTAGAATGGCTGTAGCTCATGTTCAATTGTTGATCTGATAAGACCCATAAGTCTTCCCAACACCTGCGCTTTCCCGGGATAGTCCTCATGCTGCAGAAATTACCTGTATGCATTGCTCTTCATTGTATGAAGAACCATATGAACCATACCCGGTTTTCCAGACTTATTGGAAGTTATAGTCTTTTCTTCCGCACTTTTTTATAAAGCCATTCTTATTAGGACCTCATCCTGACTTTAAGGTATAGTCAGAGAAGCTGTACCAAAGTTAAAGCTTCACATGTTGTCTCCAGATACCTCCAACACCACTGACTTCATACTCACCTCAGCACTGCAGACACTTAATATATCCCCAGTCTTTCTGGAAACAATTAATGTGTTGTATTTATAGAAAACAGACAACAGGTACTGATCCGCTGTGGCCAGGCCTGACATAATATAGAATCTCCTAATATTCATGAAATGTGTATTCACCTTCTGAATTCCAACAAATCTTGATTTCACCAATAAAATCTGGTAAATAAANTAAAAAAAGAGTCAATAATATACATGGTTACCTGAGGAGAAAAAAATTTTGCTCATACCAGTCAAGAATATTCACATTTTATAGAATGATCAGAATTCAGAAATTCTCTGATTTCTTTCATGGCTTTACCTGTATGCCACTGAGATGCAAAATGTGAAAGACAAAGAGAAACCCTAACTCTGCTCCTAGAGTTTCTTCCTGTGTAAAAGAAGAAGAAATAATAG
>WEIV01002925.1:21821-33808 GCA_013390005.1 Calyptomena viridis
TCCTTGGTGGTCTCTGCCCATCCCAGGTGGTCCCCACTCGCCCTGGTCCCTTCCCACGCCAGCCCCCTGTCTATCCAAACCCCCTGCCCACCCTGGGTGGTCTGTGCCCCAACCTTGTGGGTCCCTGCCCACCCCGGGGGTCCCTGCCCCAGCCCCAGAGGTCCTTGCCCGTCCTGGGGGGGTCACCACCCTCCTTGGGTATTCCTGCCCACCCTGGGGGTCCCTGCCCCATGCCAGGTAGTCCCCATGCTCCCTGGTGTCCCTGCCCCAGCCCCAGAGGTCCGTGCCCACCCTGGTGGTCCCTGCCCTTCCCGGAGGTCCCTGCCCCATGCCAGGTAGTCCTCATCCTCCCTGCTGTCCCTGCCCCAGCCCCAGAGGTCCGTGCCCACCCTGGTGGTCCCTGCCCTTCCCGGAGGTCCCTGCCCCATGCCAGGTAGTCCTCATCCTCCCTGCTGTCCCTGCCCCAGCCCCAGAGGTCCGTGCCCACCCTGGTGGTCCCTGCCCTTCCCGGAGGTCCCTGCCCCATGCCAGGTAGTCCTCATCCTCCCTGCTGTCCCTGCCCCAGCCCCAGAGGTCCGTGCCCACCCTGGTGGTCCCTGCCCTTCCCGGAGGTCCCTGCCCCATGCCAGGTAGTCCTCATCCTCCCTGCTGTCCCTGCCCCAGCCCCAGAGGTCCGTGCCCACCCTGGTGGTCCCTGCCCTTCCCGGAGGTCCCTGCCCCATGCCAGGTAGTCCTCATCCTCCCTGCTGTCCCTGCCCCAGCCCCAGAGGTCCGTGCCCACCCTGGTGGTCCCTGCCCTTCCCGGAGGTCCCTGCCCCATGCCAGGTAGTCCTCATCCTCCCTGCTGTCCCTGCCCCAGCCCCAGAGGTCCGTGCCCACCCTGGTGGTCCCTGCCCTTCCCGGAGGTCCCTGCCCCATGCCAGGTAGTCCTCATCCTCCCTGCTGTCCCTGCCCCAGCCCCAGAGGTCCGTGCCCACCCTGGTGGTCCCTGCCCTTCCCGGAGGTCCCTGCCCCATGCCAGGTAGTCCTCATCCTCCCTGCTGTCCCTGCCCCAGCCCCAGAGGTCCGTGCCCACCCTGGTGGTCCCTGCCCTTCCCGGAGGTCCCTGCCCCATGCCAGGTAGTCCTCATCCTCCCTGCTGTCCCTGCCCCAGCCCCAGAGGTCCGTGCCCACCCTGGTGGTCCCTGCCCTTCCCGGAGGTCCCTGCCCCATGCCAGGTAGTCCTCATCCTCCCTGCTGTCCCTGCCCCAGCCCCAGAGGTCCGTGCCCACCCTGGTGGTCCCTGCCCTTCCCGGAGGTCCCTGCCCCATGCCAGGTAGTCCTCATCCTCCCTGCTGTCCCTGCCCCAGCCCCAGAGGTCCGTGCCCACCCTGGTGGTCCCTGCCCTTCCCGGAGGTCCCTGCCCCATGCCAGGTAGTCCTCATCCTCCCTGCTGTCCCTGCCCCAGCCCCAGAGGTCCGTGCCCACCCTGGTGGTCCCTGCCCTTCCCGGAGGTCCCTGCCCCATGCCAGGTAGTCCTCATCCTCCCTGCTGTCCCTGCCCCAGCCCCAGAGGTCCGTGCCCACCCTGGTGGTCCCTGCCCTTCCCGGAGGTCCCTGCCCCATGCCAGGTAGTCCTCATCCTCCCTGCTGTCCCTGCCCCAGCCCCAGAGGTCCGTGCCCACCCTGGTGGTCCCTGCCCTTCCCGGAGGTCCCTGCCCCATGCCAGGTAGTCCTCATCCTCCCTGCTGTCCCTGCCCCAGCCCCAGAGGTCCGTGCCCACCCTGGTGGTCCCTGCCCTTCCCGGAGGTCCCTGCCCCATGCCAGGTAGTCCTCATCCTCCCTGCTGTCCCTGCCCCAGCCCCAGAGGTCCGTGCCCACCCTGGTGGTCCCTGCCCTTCCCGGAGGTCCCTGCCCCATGCCAGGTAGTCCTCATCCTCCCTGCTGTCCCTGCCCCAGCCCCAGAGGTCCGTGCCCACCCTGGTGGTCCCTGCCCTTCCCGGAGGTCCCTGCCCCATGCCAGGTAGTCCTCATCCTCCCTGCTGTCCCTGCCCCAGCCCCAGAGGTCCGTGCCCACCCTGGTGGTCCCTGCCCTTCCCGGAGGTCCCTGCCCCATGCCAGGTAGTCCTCATCCTCCCTGCTGTCCCTGCCCCAGCCCCAGAGGTCCGTGCCCACCCTGGTGGTCCCTGCCCTTCCCGGAGGTCCCTGCCCCATGCCAGGTTGTCCCCACTCTCCCAAGGGGTCCCTGCCCACCCTGGGGGTCCCTGCCCACCCCAGGGGTCCCTGCCTGCTCCTGCAGCAGCGGCTCCATCCTCTCCTCCCAGCGCCGGATGTGCTGGGACAGCTCTGTCTCCTGAGCAAACTTCTGGGAGCTGGCCATGAACAGCTCCTGGGGGGACAGAGACGGGAGGTGAGGGCACCCTGACACTCCTGGGACACCCCAGCCCTTTGGGGACACCCCCCCATCCCCACACTGGCACCCACCACGTTCCTGCGCACCAGCTCCTCGTATCCCACGTCAGGGGGGTCTGTGGGAAAAGGGGGGTCACTGAGAGGGGGGGGACAGCACACAGCCACCCCCTCACNCCCTGACTCACCCCCCGGGTCTGGAGCTTCCTCTGTGCTGCCAATCGCTCCTTCAGCTGCCGCCAGTACAGCACTTCCAGGTCTGCCGGGATACAGGGATGGGGGACGTGGATTTGGGAAGTGCCCCTCCCAGCAGAGCCCCTTCTTGCACACCATGATTTTGGGGTGCCCTCCCCCTGGGGGCTCTCCTGGTGGCCCCTGGCACCTGCCTGTGTCCCCCCTCACCTGCGAAGGTGGGGCCTTTCCTCCTGGATTTCCGGCCGTCCGTGACGTTGTTGTCTGGAGGGAGCACATTAGGAATCATTGGATGGCAAATCCACGGGATCATCGAGGTTGGAAAAGCCCTCTGAGCCCACGGAGTGCCCCCAGCACTGCCAAGGCCACCACTGCCCGTGTCCCCAAGTGCCACATCCACAGGGCTGTTCANCTGCCCACCCCGGGGGTCCCTGCCCCAGCCCCAGAGGTCCTTGCCCGTCCTGGGGGGGTCACCACCCTCCTTGGGTATTCCTGCCCACCCTGGGGGTCCCTGCCCCATGCCAGGTAGTCCCCATGCTCCCTGGTGTCCCTGCCCCAGCCCCAGAGGTCCTTGCCCACCCTGGTGGTCCCTGCCCTTCCCGGAGGTCCCTGCCCCATGCCAGGTTGTCCCCACTCTCCCAAGGGGTCCCTGCCCACCCTGGGGGTCCCTGCCCACCCCAGGGGTCCCTGCCTGCTCCTGCAGCAGCGGCTCCATCCTCTCCTCCCAGCGCCGGATGTGCTGGGACAGCTCTGTCTCCTGAGCAAACTTCTGGGAGCTGGCCATGAACAGCTCCTGGGGGGACAGAGACGGGAGGTGAGGGCACCCTGACACTCCTGGGACACCCCAGCCCTTTGGGGACACCCCCCCATCCCCACACTGGCACCCACCACGTTCCTGCGCACCAGCTCCTCGTATCCCACGTCAGGGGGGTCTGTGGGAAAAGGGGGGTCACTGAGAGGGGGGGGACAGCACACAGCCACCCCCTCACAACTTTAGGGGCACAGGGGACCCCCCAGGGACAGATGGGGTGGGGAATTTGGGGAGGAGGGTCAGCACTTACCCAGGGGCGATTCCCCCAGCTCCTCTGGCACCTCGAGCTCCACGTCCTCGGGCTCCACGTCCTCGTGCTCCACAAAATTGTCATCTGCCAGGATGGGGAGACCCCTCAGCGCCCTGTGGGACCCCCTCAGTGCCCCCCGGGACCCCTCAGCCCCCCAGGAGGGGGATCTGGGGTGCCATTACCTGCCCCTTGGTCACAGTCAGCCCCACGCTCCAGCTGCTCCAGCTCTGGCTCCCACAGTGGCTCCTGGAGGGGAAGGAACAGCCCCCCCTAGAGACCCCCAGAGCCCCGAGGGGGGTGCTGGTGGCCCCCACCCCCCAATTTAGCCCCCCCAACTCACCCCCCGGGTCTGGAGCTTCCTCTGTGCTGCCAATCGCTCCTTCAGCTGCCGCCAGTACAGCACTTCCAGGTCTGCCGGGATACAGGGATGGGGGACGTGGATTTGGGAAGTGCCCCTCCCAGCAGAGCCCCTTCTTGCACACCATGATTTTGGGGTGCCCTCCCCCTGGGGGCTCTCCTGGTGGCCCCTGGCACCTGCCTGTGTCCCCCCTAACCTGCGAAGGTGGGGCCTTTCCTCCTGGATTTCCGGCCGTCCGTGACGTTGTTGTCTGGAGGGAGCACATTAGGAATCATTGGATGGCAAATCCACGGGATCATCGAGGTTGGAAAAGCCCTCTGAGCCCACGGCGTGCCCCCAGCACTGCCAAGGCCACCACTGCCCGTGTCCCCAAGTGCCACATCCACAGGGCTGTTCAGTCCCCCCCCTTTTGGATTCCAATCCCGGCAGGATCCCACAGGAATCACTCACAGGTGGCAGAAAACCATCTCATGAAGTCCTGGAGCTTCCTCGAGCCCTTCCTCTTCCTCTTGCCTCCAACCACATCATCCAGGCCGTGTGGCACCAGGAAGGGCCTCCCTGGAGGGGACACAGGTGACATGACAACCCCGAGGGGCTGGGATGGGGAAGGAGCCCCTCTGGATGTCCTGGGGATCCAGGATCTGCTGGGAATGACCAGCTGTGAGGTGAGGAAGGGCCCGCCCTGGGGCTGGGGACACTGAGGGACACATGGCTGGGAAGCTGAGCCGGGCTGTCCCAGCCTCCCTAAAGCACCTTCCCAAAAATTACCTTTCCTGAACGGCTTCTCCTCGGAGTTTCCAAAGGGGTCGAGGCTCTGCCACGGATCCAGCACCTCCTGGCATGGGGGTGATGATGGAGTGGGCACAGCTCCCCGTGGCACCCCCAGGATCCCCCCAGTCTCCCAGGAGGTCACATCCCACCTGGATTTGGGGCTCCCCAGCTCCAGACCCCCCTTACCTTGCTGTGGGATTTGGGGTCCTGGCTGGGGGGTCTCTCCCGCAGGACGTATCCCTGTGTCCTGGGCACGCTCTGGGACACACACAGAGGGACAGGGAGGGTTGGGACCGGCAGGGATGGGGGGTCTGGGGGTCCAGAGGTCTGGGGGAGTGGAAGACTCCAGGGAAGGAGTGAGGGGCAGCAGCGAAGGAGCAAAGGGATGTAGGGAAGGAATGAGGGGATTCCAGGATTCAGGGGTGTGGGGAAGGAGTGGGGGGCTCCAGGGCAGGAGCCCCCCAAGTCCCTGCCCACACAGACCCTCTGTGCCTCCACGTGTTCATTCAAGGCCGGAGTCATTTCCACGTCATCCCCCAGGGCCCCGGGAATGTTGTCATCCTCTGGTCCTGCAGCATCTGGAGGGGGGAACGGGCAGAGGCTGGAGAAGCTTCCAGGATCCCAGTTTCCACCCTGGGAGCTTCTCCTGCCAGGACCAAGGGGCAACAGAGGGCAGGAGCAGGGAATCAGGGAGTTGGTTGGGTTGGAAAAGCCCTCTGGGACATGGAGTCCAACCACCCCCAGCACTGCCAAGGCCACCCCTGCCCATGTCCCCAAGTGCCACATCCACAGGGATCTGAAATCCCTCCAGGGATGGGCACTGCAACCCTCCCTGGGCTGGACAGCCCTTCCCAGGATGGAATTTCCCCACTATCCAACCTGAGCCTCCCCTGGCCCAGCCTGAGGCCGTTCCCTCTCCTCCTGGCCCTTGTTCCCTGGGAGCAGAGCCCGACCCCCCCCGGCTCCCCCCTCCTGCCAGGGAGTTGTAGCAGGATGAAGTCTCCCCTCCTCCTCCTCCAGCATTCCCAGGACACCAGGACAAGCACATGGATGCCCCTCACACTCACCTGCCTCCTCAGAGAAGCTCAGAGCCTGCACTGGAGCCATGTCAGCACCCAGATGCTCCACACCAGGTCCTGCAGCTCCTGCCAGGTGACAGGGACAGGTGACGGGGCAGTGCCAGGTGAGTGGCCCCCACAGCTCCCCCTCGCAGCCCCCCAGGTACCTGGGGCTCTCCTGGGGCTCCCCAGGTGCTGTTCCTGTGGGTGTGTGGGGGACAGCCCAGCCAGCTCCAGCAGCAGTGCTCCCGTGGAGTGGGGGGTGCTCGTGTTCATCCGGAAATCCTTCCGGCTCGCCAGCACCTCCCCTTTCCGGCTGGGAAAAATCCTGTCAGGGACCCCCCTGCCAGGCTGGGCCCCAAAACCCCCCTGCTCCAGGGTGGGGTCACCCCAGCCCTTCCAGGGGCACAGGCCTGCACATCCCAGGACACTCCTGCCCCTCGCCAGAGGGATCCCAGTGGGAATTATGCACCCATGGGGTTTATCCTGAGGGATCCTACCAGAGCAGGGGTGGGGGACACAGGACAGGGACCCCGAGTGAAGCAAAAGATGGGGACACAGGACACTCCCACCCCGAGACCTCAGGTGGAGCAGGGGAGGGGGACACAGGACATTCTCATCCAGGGATCCCAACTGGAGCAGGGGAGGGGGACACAGGACATTCTCATCCAGGGATCCCAACTGGAGCAGGGGAGGGGGATGCCCCCAGCAATGGGGGGACACAGGCTCCCCTGGGGTGGTGAGGGGGGTGGTGGCACCTCAACAGAGGGTTTTCCTTCTTCTCCACCTCCTCTGGTGGGACCAGGGACATCGGGGTCAAGGGAACGATGTTCACAGCCTGGGAAGGGAAGGGAATGTGGGAAGGAGCCCAGGGAAAGCCTTGACATGACACAGATGTCACTGTCCCCAAGGCTGGGACCCCTGCTGGGATGGCCTTGGGATTCACCCAGGAAAACCCTTCCACAGGGAGGGATAAAAGAGACTGGTTCCTCTTACGCTGGGCTGCTGATCCTTCCTCATGTCCACGCTGGCCTGGCTGGTGTCCTGGATGTCATCCAGGGACAGGAACTGCCAGGAGAGCCCCAGAGTCACCCCAGAACACCAGGGAATCCACGGGAGCAGGGCAGGGGACACGGGGCACAGGACCCCCCTCACCTCCTCCTCGTGGTCTGTGAAGGTGGCGTCAGTATCCTGGCCATCGGGTCCCAGGGAAGTGGGAAGCTTTGCCTTCCTGAGGGAAAATCATGGTCAGGATCCACGGGATGGGTGGGAGAGGAGGATGAGGGGGTGGGGGAAGCAGGAGGTCACACCTGGAATGTTGGGATCAGCTCTGGGCCCCTCAGGCAGGAGGGACCTGGAGGGGCTGGAGCGTGGGCAGGGAAGGGAAGGGAGCTGGGAAGGGGCTGAGGGAGCTGGGGGGGCTCATCCTGGAGAAAAGAGGGATCAGGGGGCACCTGGAATTCTCTGCAATCCCTGGCAGGAGGGGGGAGCCGGGGGGGGGCGGGCTCTGCTCCCAGGGAACAAGGGCCAGGAGGAGAGGGAACGGCCTCAGGCTGGGCCAGGGGAGGCTCAGGTTGGATACTGGGGAAACTCCCCATGGAAAGGGTTTTCCAGGCCTGGCACAGCTGCCCAGGGAGGGTTGCAGTGCCCATCCTTGGAGGGATTTCAAATCCCTGTGGATGTGACACTCGGGGACATGGGCAGGGGTGGCCTTGGCAGTGCTGGGGATGGTTGGACTCGATGGGCTCTGAGGGATTTTCCAGCCTCAAAGTTCCTCTAATTCCATGATTTTTGCAGGTCCACACTGTGGGATCCAGGTCAGGGCTGCTGGGGACAAACTGCAGGTGGCAGGTAAAAGTAAACTGAAAATGGCCAATCCATGGGATATAAACTCCATGCTTGGCAGCACATTCCAAAGGGCTTTTCCCTGCACACCCACACGTTGCTTTGGACTTTTAAACCACCATTAGCCACGGGGAAAATCATCCCTGATTTTGTTATCCCTGTGCATGTTCTGACGTCCTTCTCAAGCATGGAATGGGATGGGATGCATTTCCTTGAGCTGCTCCTGGATCAGGAACCACCAAATCTCATAGGGAATAGGAATGGGAACGGCCCAGGATCACAGCAGCCCCCAACCCCAGAAAATCTCCCTCTGGAAAGGGAAATTCCCACTTACTTCTTATTGGAGATGCAGTCGAGTGTCTGGTAGACCAGCATGTACAGGTATTCCACCTGGAAAACAGCACCTGGAGCTGGGAGAGGTGGGAGCAGCTCCCAGGAAAGCTACTCCACCCGAGGAACCCCCATGCCCCGTTATCCCAGGGCACTGGAGTTCAATTCCATGGATTCTTGTGGCTCTTTTCCCTACTTCAGCCATTCTGAGGCTGATTTGGGGAAATCCCTGGAATTTTTCAAAGCCAGCTTGGAGCCACCTGGGACAGTGGGAGGTGTCCCTGCCCATGGCAGGGGTGGCACTGGATGGGCTTTAAGGTCCTTCCCACCCAAACCATTCCACAATTTTATGAGGAAACAAGATTTTATATCCCACCCTCTGGAAAAAAAAAATTGGAGAACAGCAAAACTCCTGCTCTTTCCCAGGCTGCCAACAGCTACAAAGGCATTAAAGTCAGGAATGATAAATCCTTTCACAATTTAATTGAGGTCTTTAGAGCCCAGGGGGGATTCCAGAGCTCGGGGTGGGCACCAGGAGCTCCGGGATCCTGGAATGGGATCCAGCAGGGATTCCCCGTGCCCTCACCTTCCTGCTGTAGACACAGGCAGAGCCCTGGATCAGCAGCGCCGCCTCCATGAAGTTCATGGTGGTTTTCCCGTTGTCGAAGGAGATGCAGATCTGATCCAGCTGGGAAGGGCAGGGAGGGAGAGCTGAGCCCCGTGGGATGGGGGGCACGGGGAAGGGGCGAGGCAGGAGCCCCCCGTTACCTCCTCCAGGTACTCCCCGAGCTGGGCGGCCACATCCACCTCCCAGTTCTTGGTGAGGTCCCGGATGGGCTGGAGCAGGTGCAGGAAGCGGGAATCCACCTCCTCCATGGTGGATCCCGGGGGGAGAGGCCCTGGGACGGGCACAGACCACCCGGTTCTGGAGGAATGATCCGCAGGGAGCTCCTGAGGGGAGCGGTCACGTCCCGGGAGAGCTGCTGGGGCAGGAATCCCAGTTCAGCTGCGTTCCAATGGAAAGGCGACATGGAACTGTTTGGGATGGGAAATCCTGACCCCAATCCTGATTCCAGTCCTGACTCTGACTCAATCCAAAGCCCAAATCACAACCCCAGTCCCGATCCCGTCTTCAATCCTGACCCCAAACCCAACCCCAATCCTGACTCTGACTCCAATTCCAATCCCAGTCCCGACCCCAAATCCCAACTCCAATCCTGACCTTGATCCTTCTCCCAATCCCGATCCCGATTGCGACTCCAACCCCAATCCCAACCCCATTCCCGATCCTGATCCCGACCCCACTCCTGGTGCTGATCCCAATCTCAGCTCCAACATCATTCCCGATCCCTCTCCCATCCCATTCCTGATCCTGTTCCCTCTCTCCCATTCCCGTTCCCTCTCTCCCAT
Organism: Calyptomena viridis; assembly: GCA_013390005.1. NCBI lineage: Eukaryota > Metazoa > Chordata > Aves > Passeriformes > Eurylaimidae > Calyptomena > Calyptomena viridis. Next base: position 31,234 of record WEIV01002925.1, read on the forward strand.
TCCTATTCCCCTCTCCAGTTCCCTCTCTCCCATTCCCATTCCCCTGTCCCGTTCCCATTCCCCTGTCCCATTCCTCTCTCCCGTTCCCAATCCCGTTCCCATTGCCGTTCCCGATCCCTCTGTCGTTCCCATTCCCTCTCTCCCATTCCCGTTCCCTCTCTCCCATTCCCGTTCCCCTCTCCAGTTCCCTCTCTCTCGTTCCCATTCCCGTTCCCTCTCTCCCGTTCCCATTCCCTTCTCCCATTCCCTCTCTCCCATTCCCGCCCCTCTTTCCCATTCCCGTTCCCTCTCCCATTCCAGTTCCCTCTCTCCCATTCCCATTCCCNGCGGGCGGGGCAGGGACGGAGCCGGGACGGGGCCGGTGGAGTCGGGATGGAGCCGGGACGGGTCTGATAGAACAGGGTTGGAGCCGGGAACGGGGCAGGTAGAACCGGGATGGAGCCGGGAACGCGGCAGGTAGAACCGGGATGGAGCCGGGAATGGGGCAGGTGGAGCTGGGAATGGGGCAGGATGAACAGGGATGGAGCCGGGAATGGGGCAGGTGGAGCTGGGAATGGGGCAGGACGAACTGGGATGGAGCCGGGAATGGGTGGATGGAGCCGGGAATGGGTAGATGGAGCCGGGAATGGGGCAGAACGAACTGGGATGGAGCTGAGAATGGGGCAGATGGAGCTGGGAATGGAGCAGGTAGACCGGGATGGAGCTGGGAATGGGGCAGGTGGAGCTGGGAATGGGGTAGATGGAGCTGGGAATGGGGCAGGATGAACCGGGATGGTGCCGGGAATGGGGTAGATGGAGCTGGGAATGGGGCTGTTAGAACCGGGATGGAGCTGAGAATGGGGCAGGACGAACTGGGATGGAGTCGGGAATGAGGCAGATGGAGCTGGGAATGAGGCAGGTGGAGCTGGAAATGGAGCAGATGGAGCTGGGAATGAGGCAGATGGAGCTGGGAATGAGGCAGATGGAGCTGGGAATGGGGCAGGATGAAACGGGACGCATCCCTCGGGCTCTTCCCGCGGGTTCCCAGTTCCACCTGGAAAACCTGGAGCCCCTCTCCCGCCTCCTCCCCTCGGTGTCTGTGCCCGCCCCGGCTCGTGGAGGCTCCCACCGGGAGGCTCCCGGCTGGGCTGCCCCAGTTTTCCCGGGAATGCTTCATCCCCGTTCCCATTCCAGGCCTGTACGGGAGGGAGGGGATCCTGCCGGCCCGCAAAGTGCTGCGCCCCAGCGGGAAGGGGATTTGGGAACAGCTCCGGGATTCCCCGACCCTGCTGTGGCTGAGCCCCCGGCTGGGCCTGGACACGGAGCAGGGCATGGAGCTGCTGTGTCTCCTGGGAATGCTGGCGTCCTTCGGGGCGCTGGTGTGCCATTCCCTGCGGGATTGCCTGGTGTTCGCCCTGCTCCAGGTGCTCTACCTGTCCCTCTACCAGGTAGGAGGGGCCGGGGGGGTCCAGGGGGCTGGGATTCCCTCCTGGATTCCCTCGTGGGGCTGGGGAAGGTGTGGGGCACAGCCGTGGGATCAGGGAATGGTTTGGGTGGGGACACGTGTTAAATCTCGTCCCAGTCCAGCCCCCATGGCAGGGACACCTCCCGGTATCCCAGGTGGATCCAGCCTGGCCTTGGACGCTTCCAGGGATCCAGGGGCAGCCACAGCTTCTCTGGGAAACTCATTTCTGTCCCTCCCAGCCAGGAATTCGTCCCCAGTATCCCATCTATCCCTGCCCTCTGGCAGTGGGAAGTCGTTCCTTCCTGTCCTGGCATTCCAGGCCCTTGTCCTAAGTCCCTCTCCAGCTCCAGGCCAGGCTGGACGGGGTTTGGAGCCCCCTGGGACAGTGGGAGGTGTCCCTGCCCGTGGCACGGGTGGCACTGGGTGGGCTTTAAGGTCCTTCCCACCCAATCCATTCCATGATTCCATGAATCCTCCCTCCTGCCGGTGGCTCCGGAGCTCCAGTGAGTCAGAGCCGCCTGCTCTGGCGGGAGGAGGGGGGAGTGTTTCCCTTCCCTCTGGAATCAGGGAATTACAGAGGAACAAATCTGTGCACGGCCGTCCCTCCCGAGGGGGGGCTGTCACCCCACGCAGGGGCTCCCACTCCTTGGAATTCTGTATCCCGTTGTGGCTCTGGCTGCTCCCGCCCGTTCCCTCCTCGCTCCCTTTTATGGTGCTCCTGGAAGCACATCCCTGGAAGCACATCCCTGCTCCCCCCCCGGGCTGGGAACACCCCCACCATTCCCGGGCTGTGATCCCAGTGCTTCCGTTCCCGCTGCTCCTTGGGATTGGCCTGGAGCCCTGAGCTGGGAAAGGAGCTGCCCGGGGGGAGCCTGGGGGTCTGTGCCCTCCCCTCTCCATGTGGGGAGGGGTCTGGGGGGGCCAGACGTGTCCTGCTCACCCCCCCCCGTTCCCTGTCTGCAGGTGGGACAGGTCTTCCTGTACTTCCAGTGGTGAGTCAGACCCCCCTCCATGGGGCTTTGGGGGGGCTCAGAGATGGGGGAGATGTCCTGGCTCCCCCCCCGCAGCCCCCAGGGTGGGGGGCACGTTGCGGTGGGGGGGCTCTGGGGACTGGGGGGCTCTGGGGACTGG
>WEIV01002926.1:0-15481 GCA_013390005.1 Calyptomena viridis
GGGTGGGCAGGTGCCATGGTGTTTCGCAGGATACGGACTCTGCTTACGATTAGGGGAGAGGAAAAAAACAGCTAACTAGTTTCCTAATTCGTTTCTTTAGTCAGTTTGGCCTGTTACATTTCTGAACGTGTTAATGGAATCATAGAATCACAGCACGTTAAGGGTTGGAAGGGGCCTTAAAAGCTTATCTAGTCTCGACCCCAGTGCTGTGGAGTGGGAGGCCTCCCACTAGACCAGGTTGTCCAAGGTCTTATCCAACCTGGCCTTGAACAATGCGGGGCTGAGGCATCCGCAGCCTCCCTGGGCAACCTGTTGCAGTACCTCACCACCCTGACAGTAAACAATTTCTTTTTGATATCTAACCTAAATTTTCCCTCTTTAAATTTGTACCCATTACTCCGTGTCCTATCACTACAGTTCCTGATGGAGAGTCCCTCTCCAGCATCTCATAGATCCCCTTCAGATACTGGGAGGTTGCTATGCAGTCTCTACATAACCTTCTCCAGGCTGAACAGCCCTGATTTTCTCTGTCTTTGTAGGGGAGGTGCTTCAGTCCTCTTACCAACTTGGTGGCTCTCCTCCGAACTTGTTCCAACAATTCCGTTTCCTTCTTATGTTGACACCAGAACTGTATGCTGTACTCCGGGTGGGGTCTCACAGGAGCAGAGATACAATAAGAAGCTCTCCCTAGAGTTTTTTACCCATTGCAGGTAAGCAATGTGCTCCAAGGTGCAGCAAACAAGTCAATTAAAAGACGAACAATTTGTCTTATATCTCAAACCAGACAGCAAATGTAACCAAGGGGTTAATATACAACCAGGGGGTTGTTGCAACACTGAGCAAATTGGGTCACAAATTAAAAGGTCTGGCTGGTTTAACTAAGACAGTGATAGACACCTGTATCCCAAAATGCTATGTGCATGTGGTCTCCTTATTTCTTTAGACTTGGGGACTGGGGAGTGCTCCAATAGCAGGGAAAAGGATTTTTGTGTGAAGGACTGTGGTGTACAAGTTTCTGTCTGGGTGAAGTGATGACCTGCCACCAAGGTGTATTGATCTCTGCCTTGCCACAAGCACCAAAGTGATTACCTAAAAACACTGGGCTATGAAAAGGATACATCCTGCTTTCTGCTTGCTTTACCTAGAATGGATCTCTTCAGGTTCAGCCCGTACTTGTCGGGCTTTCATTTCCAGTAATTTCCCAAGGAGTTAAAGGTTATTCATAATTTTCACAAAGATAATGAGTATCACTGGCAGCCAAATGCCATTTGCAGAGCAGCAGGTAGACTGCACGTCACAATAGACAGGTATTTCCATAAATTGAACAAAATGCTTTTGATGTGTGCATCACATATGGCCACTCTTCCTTGCATTGTTTTATATTCGTAGAAGGATGAAGAGCAACCCTCTATTTACTGATTCTGTGTCTTTGAATATACAATACTTTAGGTCATCTAGGATCTGTGCAGTTGGGTGGGTCATCTAAAAATGTGAAGGATGCAGTCAGCTATTTCACTGCAAAATAAGAGTACCTTGTACCACTATACTTTTGGCTTCTGGGGAAAGCAAAAGTCTCTCTTATACTCCAGTTATGCTCCAGTGAAGGATCAGTGCTCTTTCGAGGTACAAATTATGATCACCACTTTCAGAAGGAGAAATTGCACCAAATAGATGTTAAGATGTGGGGTTAATAAATTACATATTTGGTCCCTGGGTTGGTATGCAGAACCAGAGCTGATGCCTAGGATCCCAAGATGGTGTGGAGGGAAAGGAATCTTGCCAGTAGGAAACATGGAAGGATGCTTAGAAACATTCCTTACTCCTAAATCTGGTGCAATGTTTCAGAGTGGTAAAGGAGTATTTCTCTTTAGCTGGGATCAGAACCATTTCCAGCTGCTCTATAATTGTAGACGAAGCAATTCTACTTTATGTAGTAGACTGCCATTTAGTCAGGTAGTAGGAAACATGCATCCTCTTCACCTGCAGCCTCAAGGGAATTGAAATCCATATTGTCCATTTGCCAGGAGAGTAACCAGATTCACAGACTTTTCCTATTAACGCTGAGACACAGTAAGACCACATAGTCAAGCTAATTGGGCCAGAGAGAGCACAGTTAAGAGGTTAATGTAGAGGAAGGAAGTCCTAGTTTCTGCCCTTGTTGGCATTGTACAGTCACTGGATATATTTCATATAATCAATTTGCTGGATATGTTAGATATAATCAGTACGCTTCTGGTTTACGGAAAATTTGAGGAGTCATCAGAATCAAAACTCAAGTGTCACTTCTGAGCAGACCAGGGATTGTTCTTACCACAGTTTGGAACAGCTTTACCTTTCTTTGGCCTAACTGCTTCACTGGATATGGCCAGAGGTCATTTCAGAGGAGGAGATTGTAACTCCAAATTCTTGATTGCCTGTTCTCTGATTTCACCAATGATATGATTTAGTTACTTTATCTTTGTCTTAAACATAATGACTTTTGTCTCTTATTTCACATGAGTAGTGTGGAACATGTTTCATGCTTAAATACTTACTTAAAAAAACCTGGACAACTCTGGCGTGCCTCTTGGGGGGTCGTAGGGTGGAGAGGTAACAAAGACAGCTTCCCTTACCATCTAAAATGAAAACTGTATTTTCGTAGTTCACATTCCAGTATTTTGTTTTGTGGGGGTTTTTTAAATCAATGAAATTGTGATGTTAACTTATGGCTTCCTGCAGGTGTTTGCCAGGCATCTTTAATCTATAGAAAGAACCACAGAGAAGAACTGCATATATAATAGACTGTTAACACAAGAACAACGTTTTATAACTGGCTGCTTCACCCTTGCCCTGAACTTCCTGTGCAGAACTTGTTATGATTGATTTTACAGGTAGGTTTTCTGTATAATATTAAACTATTTCAGTCTATTGGCTGGTCACCCAGGCAGGCCATGTAAAGAGACCCACACAATGTTGTTTTGTTTGACATAGGGTTTTACTAGGTTGTACAAATCAACCTTTTGTTTTCAGAAGTATGTGTGGAGAATTTTAAAGCTATCACTACTGTTTGACAGAACCTTTGTCTTCTGGTACCATAGTCTGAGAACTATTTCATCCTGTTCTCAGATGCAGGACTCTCAAGAGTTATTTCACTGTGTGGCTGAGACCTTTGTCTTGCAAACGAATGTGTAACTAAAGTAGTTGCAGCACCAGGGTTTAAATTAGTTAGCATTTTGCTTTGATTTCCTTAGTAATTTCTTCCATAAAACGTTCTTTCCTTCTGGATGCTCTGTCTAGGTCAAAGTCATTTAAAAGCACCAAAACCAGGAAGTAGTTATGCCAGTTGTGCTTTTGTAGATTTTTGCTGTTGAGAGGACCTTATGCTTGCCAAACGATTTGGAAATTTTATGTATATTTTGTCAAATATTTACTATTTAAGTTTTTTCCCTTTGATACATTTATTCTATAAGAAGCACAGGCTGCAGGGTTCAATTCGTCTTCTCTGTAGCTGTATGCTGTGACCAGTAGTTGCAGTCAGCCTGTGAGCTCCCCTGATCTTGGGATTTTTGCATTCTAGGCTGGAGATGCTTAGCTGAAATAAGTAGAAATAAGACATACTCTAACACTGTAGATAACTCTAAAGGGAAATAGGTAAGTAGGTTTTACTTCTTCCAGGATGAGGAGAGAAAAACCTGGCTTTTCCTCTTCCCATACGGGTAGGTTAATCAGTAGTTAGTTACTCCTAAAAGGTTCCCAGCTTAAAATATTTTCCTGACCAATTATCTAGACTCTGTTTTTGCTAGGTGAGGGTCAGTAAAATTCAACTCATGCTGAATTAAATTGTATGATTGAGCAAAGGCGTGAAAGAAGTATGTAGAAAAAGACCCCCCAGGGGCAGGTTGTGATTCTGGGTGACTGTGGAGACCTTGGGAGGAGCTGCCAATTTTGTTACAAACTATTAGCTAAGCCTGGGGAAGCTTGCAGTTATTGCTAGATGTTCCCTAAAAAAAACTTGGAGAGAGTCCTGGACCTTTACGTTGAGTGGGGTAAAATTAATTAACTGCAAGTTTCCAGACCAGTGACTAAGGAAAGAGGTCATTTATGATATTTATCGTATTCCCTAGAGGAGAAGCTGGAAGGAATGAAAGTGTAATCTACCATCTCTGACCTGCCTCAGTAGGCAGAAGTTTACATTTCAGCACTCTGCCTCAAGGAAGGCATAGTACCTTGTTACAGTTTTAGTCTTTGGTTTACTTGGTGTCAGGTTTTGGAGTTTTTTCCCCTCATGGAAGAGAGAATAGTTAGACTGAAACCTTTTTCCTTCCCTCCAACAGAACTTGTCTTTTTGATTCACAGCACCTCAAGTTTGTACAGCATTTTTCCTTATGTCAGGATAGGGAAGTACACGTTTTTTAAAATAAGATTTTATTCTAGAGGGTTCCTGATTTTGTCCTTTTTCTCACCTGCAGAGAATGTTCCTGCTTACAGATAGTGGGTCTAGCTGTATGCCACTGGCCATCTGATGATATTAGTGATGGTATTTCTGAGTTGACTTTTGTTTTGCCTGTGGAATAATCATGGCATCAGCAGGTGTCTGAGAGTAGGCATTGAGCATCTACAGCTTTCCAGTCTTTAATCTTAAACTTCCCAGAGAGATAATCCATTAGCTACATGCAGGGCTTCCTCTAGAGGAAAACTGTGCTACCCCCTCTGTCAGAGATTTACCTGTAGAACTTTTTTTGTGTGTGTCATGCAGTAGAAATCCTTTGTGTTCCACCAATAATTGTGTTCCTAAAAACAGAAGAAATTCCTGAAAGTATTTCCTGAAAATAGCCATAAGAAATAAATTATATCAAATGTTACAAATACCCTCTATATGGGGTATATTTGTGAAATTGAATTTACTATTGTAAACAGAAAGCAACCTACCTTCAGAGAATGTAGTCCTCTGTCTCTGCCAGCACAGCATGTTGAACCTTCTGGAAAATTGCAGCCAGAGAGGATAAAGAAAAAAATCTAATAAGTTACTATACATTCTTTTAGATGTGTGTGTCTGCATATAAGAGGAAGACCATTTTAAGGATCTGAGGGGAATTATGCAGCATAAACAGAATATTAATTAGGCAGGAGAGAAGTCACATAGAGCTTAACCCACAGTATAAGTCCATAGGAAACCACGTTTCATTATTTCCATTCTCAATGAAATAGTTTGCTGGTTTGCTCTTTTAGTCTTCCACCTTGTACTTCTTGAAAAAGAAAATAATCTCCTTGAAACTGCATGACATTTTGTATGGTATTCTTATATTTTTAGTAGAAATAGTAAGATCCCTTCACTTTGAGAAAAAATCCATCTTGGTTTGTAATGAGATGATAAAACCAAATTTACTGTGTTAATCTGTTATTTCGACAGAGATACTGACCTGAAAATTTCAATTTTCAACTGAATTCTGCTGTATGTCAGATGTCAATGGGATAATCCATGATTGAGAAAGAACGTCATTGCAATAAAGAATAAATTTGATTGTATTGCTAAATTTTTCAATTGCTGTTTTTTAAGGTGTAACAGTTTTGTCAAGCCAGTGTCATTCTTGTGATTGTTGTTTTAAATAGGCAGGAACATAAGTGAATTTCTCTACCACTTTGACTGACAGTTGGCAGAGTGCTTGGCACAATCCGCTATACTAAAACAAGTGAATTAGGCAGTAATTCAGTTTGAACATCAGGAAGAATTTCTTCATGGAAAGGTTTGTCAAGCATTGGAACAAGCTGTCCAGGCAGGTGGTGGAGTCGTCATCCCTGCAAGTGTTCAAAAAACATGTGGATAACTTGAGGACATGGCTTCATGGTGAACATGGTGGTGCCAGGTTGATGGGTGAACTTGATGATCTTAAAGGTCCTTTCAACCTTAATAATTCTATGATTCTGTAGTTTTTGCCATTCAGCTTTTCTTTTCCTCTGTCCTGAATAATTTAGCATCAGTAGCAAGTCTTGTCACTTTACTGTCCACACTTCTCTATATAATTTGTGATGAAGTTGAATAAAATAGCCGCTAGTGTAGATGCAGATTGTCATCTGCTGATGAACGTATTCCATGGCAGTTTGGCTCTTCAAAGACCTTAAGTGGGTGACCTTTCAAAGGCCCGTTGCAAACCCAAGTGAACTTTGTCATTCAGATAATCTGTTTCCACATGCTCTAACAAAATCTAGGAGATCTGTGAAACATGACTGGTTTCTTGCCAGGACCAGACACCACGTTCTCGTAGTAAGTGTCCAGACATGGGTATGTCAATAGGTTGATTCTTGCAGGCAATGAGGAAAAGCAGATTATATGCCTCGTCTATCAGCTTCAAGAATTTAATTTCTCAGACACTTAGTGTCCCATTTGTTTTTTAAATTAATTATCACTTTCAAAAGTAATTAAGTCTGAAGAAATGAAGAGACAGCATATGTACAAAATTTAATTTCCATAAAAGAGGAAGTTTCTGATTTCTCCAGCCTTACTCACACTAGCGATACCTTGAAATTATTTCAGTTAGATTTTATTATCCAGTAAGAAACTGGATGAAGCTTTTGGTAAGGTACATTAAAACCCCCCATGAATAGTTTTCTTGTTGTTTTGTATATTCAGTTTAGGTTAAAGCTTTTCATCAGTCAGGGTCAGCAGAGACCATCATGGACATCTACCCACATCTATGTTATAACACGTGCCAAAAAGTAGTACCCACTTATTCTGTGTGAAGCCTAATGCATTGTCATTTGAGGGTTTATCTTACCGCTATCCAGGTGGCAAGCTGAGGAATCTACCAACACATTTCAATAAAATGTTCCAGTGGTATATTACCTTTATTTAAAATTTGCATTTCTCTTTATGGTCAGATTTTTCTAGTTTTGGTTTTCAACTGGTGAATCTTCATATGTCTTTGTCTGTTTTAGAACCCAGATGCTGTTCCACTAATTTGATAATGATGCCTTGAGGTTTTCTTCCTTATATTTCTAGAATTCTAGTTTGGCTATATAGTTTTACTTAGAAGGATTTCTACTGGGCCTTTCCTAGCAATGTTTACATTCCTTCTGAAGATAACAAGCGTAGCAAGATGAAATAGAAAGCCCAGGGATCCTGGAGAAGCTCTGGGGGGTGTGGGGGGCACACCTAGGGGAGAGCACAGGGTTAGACGGGTCCTGGTTGGGTGTGTTGGGGGACACGGGTTAGACAAACTCTGGTTGGATATTTTAGGGGGCATAGTGATTTGAAGGTTATAAATGTAAGATAATAAAGCTGTTTTCTCTCTCTTTTGGACCTGGAAAACTGCCATTAAAGAGCTGCACTTTTTCTTTTACCTCTATTAATTTGTTTGTCACGTTGTTTTTTGTTTCCCTGATTTTAGGCGTCAGTACTATGTGTGCTTACATTTGTGTCAATATCAAAGAAATGCCTGTACGTTTCTCTTGTTACATCTTCCTCCTCACCCTAGTTGTTATTTTAAGGGACATCCTGCACCCCTGCTCTTGTTATAAGAAAAAACACATTTTCTCAAGAAAATTCAGACACTGGTAGTTACTTTTCTATTCCTACTTTTTCTACCAAGAAAAGAACAAAGGAAAGAAATTTTGCCTGCTAATAAATTCCTCTTAGTGCCACCTGTGGTTTTTTCTCTGCCACAATGAGGAAAGTCATGGAGAGTAAACAACCAGTCTCTCCTGTGCCTAAATCTATACAAATTCTGGCACAGCTGTCAGTCATTTATTGCCTGACGTGAAAAACAAAACCCTATTTCAGCATTAGCAGTTAATACTGACATTGCTGAATATCCAGTTCAGCTCAATATTGCTGGGAAAAAAAATGTAATTTGAGCAATCAGATGGATGAAATTAATTTTTTAAATGATAAAACCATCTTCGTGGTTACCATTTGCTTTAGTTACTGTTTTTTATCATGTGTTTTCTAGTCTAGCTGCATTTGTCATGTTACTGGTAATGTAGTTATGTTTAATTTCTCCTATAAACCCTTGTAGAGAGCTGTGTATAATTCTGTTTCTGTCATTATGAATTCTGATCTTAGATTGTTATTCTGAAGTCTTGCATTGCTGGATACAGTGGTTTGCCTCCTTGCCAGGAATTGAGGATTTGTTTTCTTCCCAGAAGAAAAGCTTGTTATTTACTTGTTCGTAACACATGCTCTGTCTGCGTGACTTATATTTGGAGTCCATTTGTAGTTTAGGTGTTTCTCAAGTAAAAATCATTAATGAGTGAAGCAAGTGGATCAACACCAAGTGGATAGAATTAGCAGGGCAATATATTTAACATCTTAAAATGTAATAAAGAATGGATCTCTACCTCGTGAGCCTGTGTCAGAGGTCACCTATCATTCTGCAAGAACTTAGGTTTGTATTCAGCCTTGCAACTGTTAGTTGACCATGGACTAGCAATGTTATGGCCTGTTCCTAGTGGTGGTGAAAGGCTCCTTCCTTCCAATTTAATTTGAAAATACCTACTTTTGTACTAGGAAACCTTTCCCCATTTAGTATTATTCCCATTTCATAGAGGGGAAAAATCTGGGTTAACCTGGAATTAAGTTTAGTTGTTGAAAAGTACATTTTGGAAAGTAACATGTAAAGAGCACTTGAGCAATCTGGTGTCAAAAGGAGAGCTGACTGCTCTGACTTGTTAAGTTAGTGGGAGATTATGTGACAAAAGTACTTTCTCAGTTGTGGAGACGATGAAAGGAAGAAAACATAGAGGTTGGGGAAACAGTTAAGGCTCATTAAGATGCTCTCTTTTCCCTCAGTCATGAGCCTCTTGACTGACACTCTTAAATGAAAACTTGAATGGTTTTCTTATTTATTTGGATTGTGCTGTAGTCTAGTGTTGTGCTGAAAGAATAACAAGAACCATTCCTTCTGTGCTCTTGTCCTGAGTCCTAACCTGGAGGCAGGGCCTTTAGAAGTGGGTTGGTTGGTCGATTGGCAGAATGTAGCACTGGATTGCTTGGACCCAAGGCTAGAAAAGGTTTGTTGTGGCTTTGCATCCCTCTTGTTGTATGAAAATAAAATACTTCACTCTGTTGGAGTTTGAGCAAAAGTTGCTCAGACCAAACTCTGGGCTTTTTGCCTCCTCCTTATTCTGCCATGAAGTTGGTTGCCATGTGACAACATGAGGAGTTCAGTGTTTGCTTATGCACTGCCAGGGCCCTGGCCTCAGCCGTCATCCATTCTGACAAAGCCTCACCGCACCCTGACAAGAGAAATTTACCCCAGCCTTAATTACAATGTTGCAGTCAATATAATTTTCATATTATCTTTCTTCTATTGCAGAAGTCTTGAGTTTGCTCCTGTGATCTCTATGGGCAGTCCTGTTCTTTTCCACCTTTATGGGAAAAAACAACTCTTGTAAGTAAGGATGATGGGACTAAGTCAGAAACAAAGTGAATTAAAGAGAGTAGTTGTACCTATTGAGAACTGTCCGAATGCACTTAAAATATAAATGTTGTTCTATAAATGCTTTTTGTTCATGTTATTTGATTTTAAATCCTTCTTGTTTTACATTGAGTACAAATAAAAAGGTGGTGAGTACCATCTATTTTATATGATGTACCTATTTAAGTTTTGGAAACAGCCCAATTAGACCCAGCTGATTGGTTGCTAATGTTTTAGAGAGCAGCCTGTATGAATTTACATTGGGAGAAACTGAGAGAGAGCCAAAAGGTCCAATGAGGATTTAAACGCGAAAGTTTGATGACTGATACCATGATAAATTTTGGAAGTTTCTCTGTTAATCTCAGCTTCCTGACCAGAACATCGTTTTGATTATTTATGTTTCACTTCTTCAAATTCCTCGCTATGTTTTGTATTTGACTGTTGTAGCACTTGACATTGCCTGTCCTGATCCATTTTGGTTGTGATGTAGCAATTTGGATGGATGAAAGCTGCTCCGTAAGTGTAAGATCATTATCACAACTGTTATAAAAACCTGAATGTTGCTTGGAGAGTCTTAAATATACTTCTGACACCCTTTCCTTGCTGGTAGTGCTAGTTCTTCAGTATTTTTCCTGCTCTTCTTTAATCCTAGTGTTTTGGGGTTTTATTTAAAGAGTATAAACAGAATCTTGGCTCCCACCACTAGCCATTTTTCAGTATAAACTGGTCCCAGTGCCTTTTCCAGTAGGTGCTATGAGCTGTTATAAAACCTGTATCAATCAAAGGTTCATACAAAGAATATACCACTATTTAAAGTAATTTACTTCTCAAGTTTGGCATATAATTGCTCAAGAGATTGAATTACATTTAGGCATCATGCCTGGAGAGAATGATACTAAATGTTCTCTGAGAATACCAGTCACTGATGTCTCAAATTATGATCAACAGTAAACCAAGTTCTGGCATAGAAGTGAGCCTTATGGGAAGGACTAGTACTGCACAGGCACTGACACATACATACATACATATCCTGCATGTTGTCCTCTTTCTAACTTGTTATGTTGTCCTTGGCTCCTATCGCCCTCTCCTGCATTTTTAAAATTTTTATATTTGGGGTTTTGTTGTTGTTGTTCCTTCCTGCTTTGTAAATAAAGCTGCTAGAAACTCATTCCTTCCTGGCAACTGGAATCAAACCAAGAGATGGGCTTTACCTTAAACTCAAGTCACTTGCCTCAAGGACTGGAAACCGGGGGATTGCAGTTACATCCCATCAGTGTGAGATCAGCAGGCTTGCTGCTGCCCTTGTGCTTGTAAGTCTGGGCCCCCATGTGGTCCAGATAGGCTGATATGGTTGCTGGCCTTGGAAGGGAAGGGGCTCCTTAGACCAGAAGTGTGCTCTCTACTCTTCTCACCTGTACTGCCTCAGATCTTGTAGTTTCAGCAGGACCCACTGACCTCAATAAAAGAAATGGTCTTCAGGTCCATTCCTGTTATGTTGTCCATGATTTCTGCTTCCACCGTTTTCTTCCAAAGTTTTGTTCAGAACTCTAGCTGGTGGTCGGATAATTGTGGATATTTAGGGCTTCACACTGAATGTTTTTAATGCTGTTCTTTCAAGTGCTTTTTATTATACAATCCTTTGTACTTTACAGTGCTTTCCTTTGAAGCTCTAGATGTGATTTACACATATTAATGCAACTGGGGCAAGCCTGCTCTGGTGGAACAGGTAGAAAGTTGATACCACAGTTTTACAGATGGTGACAGAATAGCATAGTTGCACAGCCTGGGACATGAACTAGCTTTTAGTCACATGCTTTTTTATTGTAGGGCTAATAGCAGTGTCTCTATGGTCTCTTAGGAAAAAGAGATGTGATGTTTAACTTGGCTGCTACATTTATCTTATGTAGTCTCAAATTCAAATAGCACCATTTAGTGTCTTCAATGGTCTTGTGATGTTTTGTAATTGTCACAGTTCTCAAGTTTCTCTGTTGTTATATAGTTCTTAAGTAGGCTTCTTCTATTATGTATTTCATACTCTGAGAAGGGATTGCTTGTCCAAAACCTGATTCAAGTTTTTCAAAAAGCTGCTGGTCTAATAAAATAAGTTACATGGACCTACAAGCTTTGTCTTGTCCTTAGCTGTAGAATTCTTTACGTATTTTGAATGCTGAACAGCAAGTTTCAAACCGGGCCATAAAGTTTCTATTAAATACACAATGGTGAAAGACATGTTAGTAGTCAGAATCTGGCAGCTGACTTTAGGTTTCGGACAGTTTTGTTGAGAGGAGAAGGTAGGGTAGTTTTTTTGGTGATAAAGAGAACATCTTTTTATCCAGTCTAGTCTCCATTTACAGTAATTTTGGACCTTTCACAAATAGCAAAATTGGAGGAAAAAAGAAAAATAAGAAAAACAAAATATAAAGTCAATAGTGTTCTTGTTCCTGCAGTCTATAAGCTGGTAATAGATGAACCTTCAGAGATTTAAAATTCAGTCCAAATTTGAGCATCCAACACTTCAGATTGTTATCAAATGAACCAGTGAAATCTAGAGAGATGTTACATAGGTTTACTATGCTGTGCTGTTAAAATGAAATAGCATGAAGATAAATTTTTTTTCATTACATCTCTTTTTTTCTTCATTACAACCATTTCATTCATTACAACAGTTTTCTTCATTACAACCATTACATTTCTTCATTCAACCATTTGTATCAGAACAGAAACTGGAAGTAAACCATCTGAACCTGAGGGGTTTCTTTAACACACTGGGCTGCGTTTCAGTTTAGAGAGATGGAGAAAAGAGAGATTTCCTATATTCAAGTTATTATGTCATTTCTCACTAAATATGTTGATTTGGACAAGAATCTAAAATTTAAGTACCTTACTGTGTTTCTATATGCACATGTATATGTGTTTCTGTCAAATATACATTATTTATACACACATCTATGTTGGAAAAGAATGCTCAGAGAAACAATAACAAGCATTTCCAGTATACTCTTATTTGCACTTGTGCATAAAGATCAGCTAAATGTTAACATTGCAACCATTTTGCATCTATTTGCAGAACATGAATTATTTCTTCTCACTTCATTGTGTCATTTTAATTAATTCACATTGGAGAATAACATTCCATTTTTAATTTAACTAGTTCCATTTAATTCTGAGTCCTTGTTAGAATGTAGCTTAAACAATGACCGCATCTCATGAAAATATACAACAAGAAAATAACATCTGCTGCACTATGTTGGCAAACACCAGGGCTAATGAATGGTTGTCAGTATCAAAACAGATGTCTGTTTACAGTTTAAAAAGTATTCTTTACCAGTCTAAGTAAATTCCTAAATTAATTTAACTCTTGTTTGCAGAGCATGGCTCAAGTTGCTTTGCTATGGTGAGGCATGATGGAAATCTTGGTAGATTGAAAGGTTTCTGTTCCCCTTAAGAATTCCAGCTTTAATGTGACATCCTAGTTGGGTTGTGGAATCAATAAGAAAGTTTGATTTGATGAGGATTATCTTGTCAGTAGGAGAAAACTTTCCTAATATGCGGAATGTAATTATCTACATAGAAGCATTACAGTTCAGAATGATGAAGGGTTCTGCTTGAAGTGGAAAAGGAATGTTAAAGGGAAAGAACACAGTCATATCATACAATCAAGTGAAATAGAATGGAAACAACTTCAGAGCTCTCCACTCCATATATCATACTCTTAGCAGTTCTCAGCATGTAGATATTGGATCTTCTTAAATCTACCCTACTTCTCAGTGTTAACAGTGCAGGCACTAATCTTCAAAACAGTGAACAAACTGCACACAAGGTCCATAGGCCACTCTTCCGTTTGCCTCTCCTCACTGAAGACACATTAAATTCAGTTCCTTATTTCTTTTGGGATGACAAGTTTCTTTAAACCTTTCTTGGTTATCCAGATTAGTATTAGGAAAGTTAATTTTCTAAAGAAGAGTTTTATTTTTTCAGCTGAGACATTCAGTGTACAGTCTGAAGTTTGCAGGTCAGGACCGAGCCAGCAGGGCAGATTATAAATGATTTCCTTGAATGTATAGAAGTTCTTAGCCTTGTAACAGTGTCTCTAGCTTGTCAAGTTTCACAGCTGTAAGTGCACTTTCATGCAGATGTGGGCATTAGACAATATATTGAGACCAATTTTTTCCATCATGGTGTCACTAATACTTGAATAACCTCATCGTGACGTTATTCTCTTTCCTTGTCACTTTTTTGCCACAGCAAACAGCATTTAAGAAGATTGATTTTTGAGAATGAGTCAACAAATTACATGTTGTGTTTTTTCTTTATCATACACAGAAAATGACTGCTAAAGTGTGCCAGTAATTTACAATGACATAGAAATTGGACTGAATGCAGCACAGATCACAGAGTGGTGAGCAATGCTCATTATTCAATTTAGTTTTATGGACTACAAGAAGAATTAGAAAGGAATCTCTAGGTGTTACTAAGGCTTTTGCTGTTTTGCCAGAATAATCCCTAAGTATTGCACATACTTAAACAATTAAAGAGGTTATGAATAGTGCATAAGCTCAATGCCACTTAATGTAAACAGTCTTTCAATCCTTGCACTGTTAAAAGTTGCTGGATTGCTGGATCTTCCTTACTGAAAACTGCAATCTTTAATTTTGTACCTGAAGTTTCAGCTGTATCTTCCTGTATGTTGTAGGTATTGACTTCTTATCATAAAGGATTCTTAGTAAGATACTGAACCCAAAAATGTGCAAAAAAACCCACGGGAGGAAGTTTTTCCAAATGATTTTCTGTCTCCACAAAGTAACTTTTTCTGACCTGCTTACCACTTCAAAACTATGGATTTGGTTTGGGCTTTTTTAATCCTCTCATTTTAGTTTCTAGCAAGTGTGATGCACTGATTAGCTTGTAGAAGCCACTGAACTCTGACTTCTTATTCCTTTGATGCTTCTTGTGTTCAGTTGCTTCTCCTGCTACATATCTAAGCCAACAGCAGGAGCAAGGCAAGGGAGAGGAGAGGGTACAAGTAGAGAGAAATTCCTGTGCTTAGAAATTAACAAAGCCATGAATCGTAATTTATTCCATAATTACAGTTTATAGTGAACTGGATGTATGTGGAATCCTGGAATAATTATGGTGTGTGTAAAGTTGGTTTCCTTGGTTTCTCTTTGTTCTTCTTTTCATACAGAATCAGCTTAAAAATTTCTTCCTTCTGTCTGTGCGTTTTACGACACCACTGAAGCCAAAAATAAGAGGCAAAATGTGGCCTCTGTAGTGAAACTGAGCAGTAAGTTTGGCTTGCTGTGTTCTGACAGGGTGGCAGAACATCCTCTTCTATTTCCTGCTTTTTATTCATGTAGAATTGGAAGAACTTCTGTATATTTTGTCCTGTGAGGTGAAGGAACAGATTTAGGCAGACAGAGGACCTACAAGATCGTGTCCAATCTTTTGTTCTTTCTTTGCATCTGACACAATGGGCACTTAGGGTCATACAGTGTGGGACATCTGGACTATTGTGCTGCCTCCTGCTCTGCATTGAAGCTGCACCAGTGTATGAATATGTTGAAAATGAACATATACTGGAGTGTCCAGAAAAACTGGATAGCAATGAGTCACCAGGAACTACAGTATTGGTCTCATTCTGGAGGAACCTGACAACAGAGTGGCTGAGTTGCTAACAAAATGCCTGGAACTGTCTAGAAAAGAGAGTGTTGTCCTTAACACTGGAGAGGAATTATTCAAGAGGCATGTCAGGGAAATAATTTTCTGGAGAAAACCAGAAAATTAATCTGCTTTTGAAAATTAATCTGCTTGAAACATTCAAACTGAGGGGAATGCAAATCAGTGAAACTTTTTCTTCAGGATAGTCAGTCTATTTCATTCTACTCCTCCAGTCTTCTTCAGGAGTCATGAGACATAGTTTGAAAGAGAGCTAGTGTCAAATACACTTAAAATAATGGCAGATGGACAACAAATTCTGTACATCTGTTTGTATTTTCCTATCATAAAAGTACAGACCAACTTGGACTTTCTTGTGCAACTTTCTGCCAAAAGGATTTGCTAAATGTACATTAAAACAAGCAAACAAACAA
>WEIV01002927.1:2981-26332 GCA_013390005.1 Calyptomena viridis
ATAAAAAAGCTACTTCAATAAGTTAGTGAAAGAAATACTTTTATTTATCAGCCCAGATCCTGAGGCATTGTTATAGGCAAGAAAATCAAACCAAACTAATTATCTTTCCAGAAGAATTAAAATACTATTGTCCCTTGAATAGTGCCTTTAGTATTTTTTACAGTAAAAAAGGCAATAAGAATGAATACAAAATATGCAAACATTGAATAAATGTCAGAATTGTGTGTTGACCAGATGATTTCAAGATGCTGTAGCAGCCCCATGCCCACAGTCCCTCTCAGATACATGGAATTAAGGTTGATTTACAGACACCACAGATCTTCCCTACTAACACAGGGATTCACCCCAAAACAGAGGAGTTCTCTGAAAGTCAGTAAAGGCAAATTTTTGCATTGGAAATAAGTTTTTAATCTTACCTTTTTGTAAATCAGATATGTTAAAATAAATATTTATTAGAAACCATATTTCCATTTGGACTGCATTACTGTTTCATAATTAGAATTATTTGGTATTAAAAAAAATAGTTTGGAAAATCTCTGAGACAAGTACTGTGGAATGTTTATTACAACACCTATGCATTATCAAGAATGAACTTGCAGCATCAACAGGTTATCAAACATTAATACTAAATTATATAATTTCTAGTGTATAATCCAGTTCATGTGACCAGTCAGAAGAACAAATATTTTCTCTTGTCCTAGCTATATTTATACACGTTCTCAAAAATATACTATTGATATATGAAGAGATATATAGTTTGTTTGCCATTTGTTTGATACAACATAGTAAAAGTGGTAAAAAATTATTTCATGCACTACGAATTTTAAAAAAAAAAAAATCCATGTTTTCTGCCTCCAGGCTTCAGTGTGAACAGATGCTATAAGGTGATTCTGCAAAAGGACTCAAAAAACTCACAAATGCTTGTGTGGTTTGGTCTTTGCTGGAGGGGTTTATGGGGTTTTATTAGTTTTTTTAAACCACCTCCATTCTCTGTCTTGTTCTTTATTTTTTTTAGAATTTCAGTGCTTTATGTCCACTGCAAAAAAATCACAAAACATGCAAGTTAACATTTCTTTGTTTGCCTGCTTTATCACACAGATGCCCTCCATGTGTGGCATTAACTGGATCTATGCCAAAACAACTCGTGTTTCATTTCACAGGCAGCACAAAGAGTGGCTTCCTCAGACTGTTTTTTACCAAACAGTGAACTTGAAATGTACTTTCAGAGAGGATGCCTTTACCCTCTCAAAGACTGGTACCTTATCGTGACTTCAAACTATGCACTACTGACACAACTATAACCCGTCAGGCTGTAGTTTTAAGGAAAATTAGCGAAGAAAAAAGCTCCAAATTTCAAACACACACTTTTTTCCCATTTCTGACATGCTCAGTCAGTACAACAATGCCCTGTCAGTCATATTATGGTGCCCCATTTGGTATTGAAAAAGGCATTTTTAAAAGCATTGCATTATCTGCGTATGAGAAAATCAAAGTTTCAAACTAGTATTCCCCTCAAAATTTCTCTACAACTTACCTACATCTATCTCCAACTCCACTCGTTTATTTCATGCCTTACAAAAGCACCACAAAACAGAAAAGGACATTTCAACCCTACTAGTAATGAAAAAATGTCAGGGCAGGACATTAACCACTGGACCGTCGGTTTAAAGAAAAAGAACAAGTGATTTCAGAATAAGATAAAGAACACCTCAATTCCACTTTCAGTAGCTTTCAGCAAGCAAGCAGATCCCATAAAGCAGGGATCTTGATGAGTCAAAAGTATATTTTAAACTTTACACCTTTTATAGCTCTTTTTAGTAATAAACTGCACAAGAAACAATGTTGGTTCATCTCCGTTTCTCTTTACTACCCTACTGGAGTCTTTGCAGAGTAATATTTGAATTTCCTAGAGTTTGACCTGGATATCTGTCCAACTGTGTCCACAAACATTCCCGGGCAACTGTATCCCTAATTTCCATGTGCAAATACCAGAATGTGCAATATCTAATTGTGGACTCATATACTTAATTGACATGCATAATCCTGGTAATTCTGAATGCAAATTAGGCACACAATTATGACAATCACACCCTGATGTCTGATTACAAAATTACAGGGTCAGAGCGCAACAGAAGTTGTGTCTTATCGCAGAGAGGAAGCTACAGATACTTTCAGCTGTGGAGGTATCTATGAGCACCTGGAAGAGGCTAAAAACATGAGCTAAAGACAAAATAAAGCTACATCACTTAATAAGTTGAGCTTCCTATGGCTTATAGCAGATCCCTCTTTTGGAAGACCTGGAAATATGTTTGGCTCTATATCTCTCTGCAACAACGAGGTGGAAGTACATCAGCATTAAACTTACTGTTGTAAACTGACCAAATCAAGCCCCCATCTCTAACCTTTCTACTTACCTAGAAAATTAAATTAAATTTTTATTTATTTTAGGGTTTCCAAATTAGTTGAGTTATGCCAAACTTCTCATTTACACAGTTTTCAGCGTTTTTATAACACCAATAAAGTTTTGATTTCGTTCTTGTTAAAGCAGTATTTATGATTACCAGAAATAAGGTAACATTTATGATGAGCAGGAATACCAAATTACATGGGGTTACAGGACTATGGATTCAAGCCTATGAATAAAGCATTTTCCACTGATTCCAATGAGGGAAAAATTCAAAACTAATACATGCATCAGAGATTACAGAGTTCCACTGGAAAACCACATTTGCTATTAATTGTCTGACAAGGGTGAGCTTCCTACAGAAAAACATCATTAATGGGTTCAATGTTCCTCCAGATTTCTTTGTCAGTTTTACTACAGGTTTTTGCTGTTAGTTCCCACACTCATCCATGCATCCTGTAACTCCAAATGTTCCTGAGACATACTTGGCAAAGATTTATCAGATTTGTGAAGATGAACTACCTCAGCATATAAACCAGGAAAGAAAAAACCAATCAGAAGGCATGTGTGAGCTGGGAGAGGGATGTTTACTGGTGTGTCACAGGGAAGTTTACCCATGTGTACTAAAGGATAAATGTGCATCACATCTGTAAAATGCATTTAAGCATCATCCCATTTAAAATCCAACGTCAGGGGACTTCCAGGTTAACTTGCTGATGGTGATTATCCAACTGCTTATGTTTCCTAAAACATTGTGTTGGGAAACAGGATATTTTTCAGAAAAACAATAATAAAAACATGCTGAATAAAGAGTTCAAGATTCAATACACTCAGATTAAAAACAAATTCTTCTTAAGTAAATTAATTGCTGCAGTAGAAATTTGAGACCAAATTTCAGTGGTCTGGGGCTAACGGAAAGTTTTTGAGGTCTATAATGGCTGGATAGTTTTAAAAAAAGAATAAATTTCAGAGGGACTTTGCTGTTTGGGTTTTTTAACAGCTAAGCAATGCTGTTGACAACCTTTTCTTGAGATGTGACAGACATGGATAGATAAATATGCAAAAGTAATTTGCTTAAATAAAATTCAATATGCAAAATTTGTATTTACCAACCTCTTATTGGCAATTTCACTCAGCTTCTTTGCTGAATCAGTCTTCTGGTTATTTAATTTCTAGTAATTGCATAGGAAACTAAAAGCTCTTTGGAAGTTATACACTACATCCGTCTATTTTTGTCATTCGAATTTACGCTGGGTAAGTTCTTGATTTAGTTTGGAGTTACTGTGCCTATCTGTGTATCTAGAAGATGATATATTTCATCTGGAAACGTTTACAGAGTAATGTCCTCAATCCATATATAGTACATTAAAAAAACATATAAAAGAGGAATGTATATTGTAATACTGTTACTTTAAATCTGGAGTTACATTAAATCAGATTGTCATCCGATTCCTTTGGGGTAGGTAAATTGCAACATGGAGTTTCTCAAAGATGAAAACCTCTTGGCCCAAGAAAACTAGTATTAAAATAGGCAGTTCCACATGTTTGTAATTTGTGGAGAAAGTGCAGACGGTGACAGAATAGTGTCTGAACTCTTTCCCACTCTTTTTTAAATTTGTGTATAGCAAATTGATACACTTCAAGGCAGCAGCTGTTAAACACTAATGCCAAATTATAAAATAGTCTGGTAAAATTTGAATATACCTTACATATTTTATATTACCAAACCACATTTAGGATCACAGATTCATTTCAACTTCAGTTATGCTATCCAACGTAATTACAGATTTAATTTTTGTGATAAATGAAACTTAAAGCAAGTTCTGCAAATTAGGGATAGCTTACAACACCCACATGTCTAAACTGACCCTTGGCAGGTATGTGCCAATACACCCCTTTATGACAATCGCTAGGCTGTAAAAGCTTTTAGAAATAAGTAGAGAAACTGTGACACCTGCCATATCACCTGACATCATAATTATTTTTAAAACAAATTCCTATATTCTCCTCTTGTAAGATAAAAGCTGAAACACTGTATCTTGGAAAAAATCTAGTATTGGGGTTGCCTACTTTGTAACTTGGTAAAACTGGCAGCACATGTATAAACACCACCCACATCCCTGTCATATTTGAAATTGTAACTTTTTTTTTTTAAATACATGAAGAAAACTTCATTCAATAAGGTTTCTGAAAAGGAGTATAGTTTCTGAACTTGTATCAGACAAAAATTCAAGGTGTGATTAGATCCTCATTGCTCTGAAAGCTACACGCAATGAACCAACACACACAGAACCAACAGTTTTGCAGAAAAGTAATAAAACAACTTAATCAAAACCCATGAAATTTTAAACATATTATACTAATCCTAGCAGGTTGTTGTTAGCAGAAATAAAAAACGTTAAATAAAGATTTACAACTCAAGACTGCAATAATTGGTGGTTATTCAGACTGGAAGGGAACAGGTTTAGATGCTTAGAACTATCACTTCTTTCAAGGTATCCTCATGCCTACTCAAACAAAAAAATGTTACCTGATCAACATGATGAAGATTTAGGTCTGAAAACCCATTTTCTTCAACCCTCATTCCTTTCCCATAAAATTGCATTAATATGTTAAAATGCTTAATTATATTAAATTTACTTGATGTCCCTTAAAAATCTACTAATACACCACATAGATATTTATTAGTGCTTTAATGAAGGAGTGATCTTGATCAAGTAACCTCTAACAGGCATGATGAGGCTTGCTCAAAAAACTTCCTGTCTTTGATACAACCATCACAATGAAACCCGTACCAGTCTCCAAAACATGCATTTGGCAAGGCTGATCACTGCAAACATAAAAGTACTCATGCTGTGTTTTCCAAGCACTCTCTTTATTAACAAAACCACGCAGGGTCAAGAATCTTTGGCTAACTTGGGCCTCTATATCATATACTTTAAGAAGTAAATCTAACTTTTCACCCCTTACCATTATAACTGTGAGAAGACTTCAGTTCAGAGATTCCAGTTGAATCTTAACTCTCGATTTAAGTAAAGATGCAACTGGAATACAGACTTGTAGGGGGAAAGAATGAAAGAATGCAGCTTCATCAAGAATAACTGGGATGCCATTCAAAGAGAAATGCAACTTCCTTGCTGTGTGTGCATTTTGTGCAGATAGTGTCAGGTATATGTTCCTACCTGACAGACAGAAAAATGAAAGGGTTAGGGGAGGAGGGTGGAAGTGGGCTTTATAATATCTTTCCTGATGCTTGAAACAGAAAACTAAGATACATTACTCGAGGGAGAGTGTCACCACAGAGTGGATATAAGAGGGCTACAATGCTTTAAATGCTTTTTCATACATTAATGAGCGTGGATTTTTTTCTTGTAGATAAGTATTTCCCCCATTGTGGTCCAGAAAATAACGGTAAGTGGTCTAGAGCCAATGTGTGGAATTAATACTGTGTTTACAATACTCTTTCCATCCCAAAAAGAGAAGAAATGGGGAGGGGAGCAAGAGTGACAGTGTTTCACTGAGGAAATGTGTAAACCAGACACCAGATAGGGTTTTTTTCCCCAAGACTAATTGCATTTTCTGAAAGTCTGGCTCTTTGGAAGCCTGTTACATTCCCCTGCACATTACGGAAAAGAATTTCTGCATCCCATCCCTGAATGTGAAAGAGCATGTTCATTTGCTACCCGTAATCCCACTGAATATTCAGCACCAACACCATTGAGAAGCCCTTATTTCCCAGGTTGCTATAAACCCTGAGGCTGAAGCTGTTTCCTGTAGCCTACCAAAAAAATCCTTATGCTCCATTCCCTGAAGAAGCTCCCAGGTTTCACCTTACCTAGACAGGCTGTTCATGGGAACAGAATAGGCTCTGGCTGCAGCCCAGCTGCCTGAGGCAGGAGGCTGCTGCGGTGGCAAACAGGGTTCACTTCTGCCTGAGCCTTGGAAAGCTCAGCTGCAGCTGGGCAAGGGCTCAGGATGAGCTGGGCAGCGTCTGTGCTGACACGTGGGAACCCTCTGAGCAGAGCAAACACCACACTGGGCTCTCCCCAAAAAAGAGGACCTGGTCTCCCTCCAACACATTAGTGTAATGTAACCCTATTTATTCTGCTGAGAAGCTGGTTTGCCCTTTAGCCCACTACAAATGAAGTGCAAGTGGTAAGGAGAGCCAATCTAGATTTTCTGTTTCTTTGTTTTGTTAAAGTTTAGAGGTTAACTCCATTCAGAGAAAGACTTTCAGCATGTTTAAGTGACATTCTCAGAGTAGAGAGAATCCATTTGAAAACATCTTAGCCTTACAGAAGGACTGCAATGGAGTTCTTCAGTAAGTATCTTTCAAGACAAATATAGACTGGGGTACTGATCCCGTGAAAGTGATTTTTATTTGGAGTTATTGAAACTGCTGCTTTCCTGATGAGACTAAAAGCTCCAGTCAAACATCTCAAATTTCTTATCTCTGCTTCTAAGAACTGTCTTTATTCGCCACAAGTGATGTCAGATGAACCTTGCAAGATGCAGTTAGTAAGAACTGGAGTGTACGTCTGCACATGTTGGGGGGCTTTTTTCATTATGGGTCATTTAATGGGAATTTTTTATATTGGCACTTAAGTATTATGGTTTAAAGGAAAAAAAAAAAGGAGAGCAAGAGAAAAATGCCAAAATGGTAGAAATTACAGTTTACTCAGCATAAACTGATACTTTAGTAAAACTAGTTCTTTGCATTCTTCTTTCAGCAACAATGCTGCATTAATACCTGTCTTGAGTAAGGTCGGGAGTATGTGCAGCTACATAAAAGAGTTGTAGGGTGAACTGTTAAAGATTCAGTGCCTGCCATCAGCAGCAACAGTAAAGGAAAAACTATAGCAATATGAGACACCATTACAGCAACTGAATACTTATGATGAGTTCCAAAACATAGCTAAATACTTGGATAGCTCTTGACCAGCTTTGGAATGTACACATGAACAACATTTGAAGACATCTTTTTTCTACGGCCCTGAACAAAAGCTTATGAATTCAAGAGAAACTGCCAGTTAATTCAGTGAGATTTTGATGAGGTCCCAGGTAAATTTTCTGTGCCAGCATATTCAAATCACTCAGTATCACATCTTACAACAGTATCAGATATTCAGAGAGCAGTTTGTAACTGAATTCAGGAGCATGATAACTGAATTACTTGTTTAGGATTAAGTGGCTCTCCATCTCCTTGGACAACCTTTACTTTATACTCTGAGCAATACTCAGAACAATGGCATTGTGCCTTCTAGTGTTTAGGCAAATAAATTTTTAATTTCATTAAACTAACTATAAAAACAAGAACATATTAGCTCACATAAGTTAAGAAATGAAGATGGACAAAGTCATAGTATTTACAAACACACAGAACTATTACGTGCTACCTATCCCAAGTTTATTCTCTAGTTCTGGTCTTTCAAAGAAAGTACATTAATTACCTCACTATGTTAATATGAGTAACTAGGAAAAAAGGTCATATTTAATTATTGGCCCAAACCTTGAATTCATTATTTAATTTACAGGCAAAACAAAGCACAAAGCTATTTCATAAATAAATAAATAAAATAATTTAGCTAACAAGAAATTATATCAAAGCTTAATCTGAATAACAAAATATGAACTTGTACTAACTTATGTTGAACAACTGAGCACTGTTCATAAAATCTGAGCATCATCTGGGTGGCATATAAACTTTTTGATCAATTAAATTAAAATGAATCTGACATTAAGTAACATATGGGTATATGGTAATCTGCATTTTGATCAGTTGCAGAGTGATGGAAAGGTTAGCAGTAGGATTAATTCGAGACAGGACATCTGGGCAGTACATTTGAATCTTTAGATTTGCGTCTAGAACTTGCACAGATTTCATATGGCTCATTAGATGCACCCACAATAAAGTGCTCATTTAGAAAACTGCATCGCAGTTCACAAAAGACTTCAACACCAAATTATTAGAAACAATTCATGTCATTCCACCTAGTAACCAAATGATACTTAGATAACTACAGAGGAAAATATTGAGTATATCAAGGAAGCCGCCCATGAAGAATAACTTTTGTAGAATGTCAGTCCATATGTAGGTAAGACAGTATAGGTGGACAAATCACTTTAAGAACAGAAGAAGTATTAAAAAGGAAGAAATTGTACAATAATACATGTGGCTTATCCTAACAGGCCTTTCCCTCTACAAGAATCATAGAACTTTTCAACTACCTTATTTCATAATTTTACATGGGATAAACAACCTCACCTTACCCTCCTAAGAAGTGTGTCAGAGTAATGCCTGCAAAGACCAACTGCATTAAATAAATTAAACTTCAAGCTGCAGATTCATATTGGGATCTCACTTCAAGTAAAATTTTCACTGAAATCCCTGTATTTTTTTTCCTGAAAAATTCGAATTAATTTGAACATTTTCACAGAATATTCTTGACTAAGTGC
Source organism: Calyptomena viridis (assembly GCA_013390005.1). NCBI lineage: Eukaryota > Metazoa > Chordata > Aves > Passeriformes > Eurylaimidae > Calyptomena > Calyptomena viridis. The sequence goes on from WEIV01002927.1 coordinate 11,842, forward strand.
ATTTTTACATTGACAGACCTGTTTTGAATGCTGAATTATTTTATTTGTACATTATTACATTCCTTTTGAGACTGTGTTTCAACTTTAGTGCTAGTTTGAGTTAAGAATACAATCTCTTCCTCAGTAATTCTTGGTAGAAGAATGATAGTTCAGTTTAAAGTAGCTAAAATATTTTACTTAAAATAATTACCAAACTTTATTAACAGTACATTTTCAGTGATTTTCCATTAAGTTTATTCAACCAAATTGACTAGAAGGTTTTCTTCCGAGTCACATAAAACTCCTCCGAAATGGCATGAGGAGAATAATTAATACATTCTAATAATGGAATGCATTGTACTGGGAAAAGATCATTATAACACATTGTTACCCACTGCATCCTATCTCCACTGTTTTGTTACTTTAATTCCTTACCTCTTTGTTGGCTCTGTCTGCTTGAACTAATGTTCCATTCAGACACGGCTCTACATAGTGGAGTTCTTCATTATACTATAGAGAGAAATACAAAGTATGATGAAAAATTTAATTAAAAGCTTGGAAGATACAATTTAATTTAATGATTTAGAACTGCAGTGAAACATGCACAGAGAGCAAGAACAAAAGGATTTCGTTCATTTTGAAAAACTGGATGTGATTTTTTTTTTCTTTTACATGACTCTTAATTTTTAAGAGGTTTATACTTCTAAAGGAGCATTTAATTGAATGGATGCCAACACTCAGGTGGAGTTAAGAGTTCTATATGCACTAACTGGCAAAAATATCCTTAGAGTTGAAATCTGGAGAGAATCAAGAGAGGTCATGTTTGAAACAGCACAATCACAACTCACAATTTTTTGCTACATATAAAAAAAGTCCTAACAAATATTTATGGTCCTGCTAACATTTTGGAAGGTTAACAACCACACCAAAAAGTCTGCAAGTTTGAATCAATTCTGGAAATGTTTGACAATTTTCAGCACTTCAATCAAGCAGAAGGGCTTGTTATACATTAAGTCATGAAGATGTGACAGATCTTCAAGGAATTACGTGCTTATCTTGCAAGACCTAAGTTAGATAGCCCAGTTCTACATTCAGAAACATCTTAAGCACTAAAAAAGATGAAGTCTCATCTTCAGTCAGTAGATCTTGTAGATTCCTGGGTGCCTGACTGAAATTCGGACTTGATTGTTTAAATCTTTTAAACCTTTCGACACAGGTCAAACTAATAAAGCAGCACCTTCAAAGAGTCTACATACAGTTGTCTAGATAGAGCCTTAATTCCTCCTCCCATTAATTTAATCTGCTTTAGAAGTTATCAAGGATCAAACTGTAAGGCTTTGCATGTGGACTTTATATAGCTTCCCCTTTCATAAGGCATTGAGTCAGAACATCCATAGTAAACAAAACCAAAGACAAACCATTAAGTCAAAAAAAATCAAGGAAAACATTTAATTATATTATATTTCATTAGAATCTATTGAATTAGATTAATATATGCATTTACTCCCTTCTTCCTTCACCTCCGTGACAATAAAAAAAGGCCTTACAATGAATGACTGGTTACAGAATGCTGCTTAGACAGAGCTCTGTCACCACAAGTTTTGTGTCTCTATCTGCCTGAACCTCTGAATTTGTTCTGGTCTCTTCAATTTAACACCACTCCTTTCTCTACACCACAGACTCCTGCAACCTGGCCCACACTGGATACCTGTCATCACCATTTATTTTAACAGTACACTACTCATCATACATAATTAATCTTGCACAGGGAAGAATATTTAATTTGAACTCCATGAAGTTATTCTTGAGGCACTATGCCAGACTCAATCCTCAGCTACAAGGAAATATAAACCCAGAGTAACTTACTATTGCTGGATATACAGATGATTTACAGCCACATCAACACAGTAATTGGTTGTATAGAAATAAAGAAAAATGCTTGAAAGATATTTACACATCATTTCTGCAGCAGATTTGCATGCTTCCTTAATTATTTTATTTCCATCAATGTTATTTCACTATAGGAAAGCGTGTGGACATATCTATTGTTCCAGAGGTAATACAAAATACAAGACAAAGGCTTCTAGAACACTTTAGAGTCACTGAGTGTCCCACGTGCATCTCAGTCTCATAACAGTTTATTGATCTGATAAACGATGTACTTTCCCCTGTAGTTCTCCCTTCAGAGCGCCTTCCAATCTATCTCCTGAGAGTCACTGCAAAATAATAATGCCAAATCTATACAGCATCTCTTATTATAGTCCATTCCATTGTAAAAAAAATACTGAAAATCTGTAACAGACTTTGGTACAACAGCCCCTACTCCCAAGTCTTTTCCTGTCTTCACACAGGTTTTTCTCAGCATGTTCTTTGATCAAAACACTTTCCAGTTAAGCCTTTTTGTAGCTTGATTTCTGTAGCAGTCATTACACACACTTTCCTTTATGTGATCCCAAGCACAGTGTCTGCAATTGGCTGACGTGCAATAAAATGCTAAAGTCTACCTGTCTCTCAGTGTCTCAGTTTGAAACACCTGCATTCAAGCAAACTCTGGATTTCCCAATGCTATGGTATCACCACATTTTTACAGGCTTATCATCACCAGCAAAGAGATGAAACAGCTTTCCTACTCTATCAGACCTTGCATCTGAATAGCATAATTTCTGTCCACTAGATTTTTATAAGATTTATTTTAACTACTATTTTTAGTAACTCATCATCAAGTTATTCCCACAGACACGTAGCCTGCACAGCTGCCAGCTGCACTACAACCCAGAGAGATTCCCAGTAGTTTCCCACTACCCCTTAAGTGTTACCCAGTTGTGCAGGATAAAGGATGCTCACACTTTCATAGAGGACACGCTTTAAGTCCCCCTGCAGCCCCATTTTACAGAAGCAACCAACTTTCAAAGCCAACTACAACTACAAAAGTGTCAACTTCAAAAAAGGATAAATAAAAATGTTCATTCTCACACAGACAGCACAAATTCATAGAAAATGTAGATTTTGATCCTTCTGAAACCCAGACAAATTGTGACATCTAATTCACCTTGAGATTATTACTATCAAAAAAATTTTAAGAAATGTGGCATGTATAGCAGAAGAAACGGGATGATGCCAACATGTGTAAAGGAGTATTTTCTGTAACATTGTTCTATGGATAATAAGCATAGCTTGGAAGTGTTCTCTTTGTTGTGTATTTACTGTACAGATACAAATGAAAATATAGTAAAAAAAACCCTTTATATAAAAAAGTATAGAAGCTTCTGATGGTTTGAATTCTTGCAAGAGTGCATTTTAATTATCTGTTTTAATCTCTTTGCTAAGTGGATACACTTGCTAATAATTTTCAAAAATCTCAAATACAAAGAGATGGAAAAAACTCACTGGACAAAATTATTTCATTTCCTAAAGAAATTCCCAAAAGATTAAATATCTGCCTAAGTCCATGAAAATTGTAGAATTCATGCTTAAACTAGCACATCCACTTGAGAAGACTTTTAGTATAACTGTCAGCTTCTAGTAAAATACCTAACTTGTCCTTCATAACATATATTTGATTTCTTTGCCCTTGTCATAGGGTGTTCTACAATGATATTGGTGATGCCTTTCTTCTGGCTGTACCAAATCTGTAAAGTGCCAAAAAGAGAAGAAATTCATCTCCCCTCCCCTTCCCCACTACCTCATCAGCAATTTGGACCCAGTTCTGCAGTTTTTTCTATGACACTTAAAATTTTGTATTTAGTGAAAGAGCTTCCTGGTCTCAAATCAAAAGGCTGATTAGCAACTGCTAACTTTGCCAGTAAGACCCAGTAGAGCTGTCTTGTTAATTTACCTCAGTGAAAGCCTGCATTTGGCTTTTCAAGAGTCTTGCATTTCACTGTTTTGTTATATTTCCTAGTGTTGCATGGTCCCATTCCCCCACACTCACACAGACATGCCATCTTTGTGTGTGAAGCAATAGCTGAGAGCTCATAGCTGCACAATAGCCTGTGTTTTGTTGAGGGAAAGAGGGAGGTTAAAATGAATTACCTTCTTTTCTGACCTCTTCTAAAACCTCAATCTACTTTCATCTCTCTTGTAATTCAAACATGTGATTACATTGATATTATTTTCTTAGTTATATTTATCTGTTTTACTAGTTCACATTGTTTTGTCTTCAACTTATTTCTTTGGACAACAGGCATAAAAAGTGAGTGGGCTAAAATCTGAACTAAGAGAAACCATATAAGCTAGTTAGACAGCTGCTGGCCTACATTCTATAAGATGCTATTCTTATTCTGAAAATGAGACAGATATGGTTCTAGCACACCTACACAAGTAGTATTGCATTTGCCTTAGCATTTTTTATATTTATCCTTTGTCATATTTAAGCGGTCTGGAGGAAGGTCCAAAGAAATAAATTCACATTTTGTTTGCAACAATACACAAAGATTTCATGCTATATTAACCATATTCAGACATCCAATACAGCCCAACCTAAGATCCAACAGTGAGGCCAGCCCAGAAAAGGAACCAAAGGAATTGGTATCTCCACCAGTGTTACCATGAGCCACTAGTGGCACATGAGCACAGCCCACTCTTTGGAATGATCATATAGGGGTTCACTTTGGCTGCTGTTCCCTTTGCCAGCCTGCTGACACATGACCTGTACAGAACCTGATTATTTGGACAGGCTGAAAAGTAAGTTTAGCCATAGTCTATTCTGTAGGACCCCCAAAACAGAGACTGCTGAAACCATTTACAATGGAAAACTCTACATATTAAATCAGGAAACTATACCCTGTGCTTTGAATTAACAAATACTTTTATTCTAATCAATTTTGCTAAAATGGTGTGACTAAAGCAATAAAACTAATTCAACATTGAGTCAGTTAATATTTTGTTCATTTAATGTGGAGTTTGCATTTTTTATGAAAGCATTTTAAAAATTTCAGCATTTGGTGAAATTAGTACTTGTTTTATGATAATAGTGTTAATTTAATGCTTGACTTAAAATTATACTTCAAAGAGAATTGGAAAAATATGCCTTTTCTTTTGTTGTTGCAGGCATCTCTGTTCAGAGAACTGACCTTAAATTTTAACATAGGCAGCACAAAATTACCATTGTATTTCAATAATTTTTTGCAATTCAATCATCTTGTCCATCAGTTTCAGATGGATTTTGCAACATCCTATCCAGGAAAGCTAAAAAAATTTAACATCATCCTTCTATGCTTATTTCCTGGAAATACCTGCACTAAATTCTACTTTCTCATATATATGCATTTATACCTGTATACATATATATACATACATACAAGTATTTGTTCCATTAGATAAGAAAGCCATTCTAATAGTCAGAGTCACTCAAGCTCAAAATTTTTGCTTCATGTAATGAGTACACTGTTTGTTCAAATTTCCTACACTAATAACACTGTTATTCCACCTCAGATTTTGATCTAGGAAGAGAAAGAGGTACTTGGTCATTTGTCTGAGACTTCCAGATGTCCAGCAGTCCCCGGAGAGGAACAATTTGGACAGACCTTTCAGAACAATCAGTCTGATCAAGTATCAGTGTGCTCTGTGAAGAGAAAGTCTTCACCATCTGGGCACAGAGGATGTATTTTTGCACACACTGCACAGCTGGAAGGTCTAGATACAGAGATTTGCTGTAAGAGCACAGATCAACATTACAAAGGGCATTTCTCATGGACACACGTGCATCTCACCTACAAATGAAACTGCTGTCACATCACCAGGCTGTGTCTAGATTACAAAGACTAAGATACAATCTCACTCAAACATCTGTCTATAGATAAAAGCTGTATGGAATTTTCAGTGCTTTCACACCAAGCAGCTTCTTGTGTGGGCTTTATTGTCTTGTGTTTTGAACACTGAAACATCTTCAGTCTTGACAAAGCTCATTCGCCCTGATGGCACTTGGTCAAAGCAACACTTCAGAAGCAATTTTTGCTGATCATGTAGATCACAGTGACTCTGACTTCACTGTATACCCTCGCTATGTCTTTAACACACCACATTTTGAAAGGAGCTCATGATTCAGCCTCTGCCTACCTGTGACATTCCTCATTGAAAGGTCTACTTCCCTTCTTCACAGCACACCTCTCTGTTGCTAGTTTGTTACATTTTCAAGCACACAAATTTTGTTGTTTCATTACATAGTTCTTTTTTTTGCCTTGTGAGACAGCAAGGCATGAAGATGCATTGAGGGAGGTTTAGGTTGGATATCATGAAAAAGCTTTTCACCCAGAAGGTGAAAAGGTCATTTGCTCCCCAGGGAAGTGGTCACAGCCCCAAGCCTGTCTGAGTTCCAGAAGCATTTGGACAACACTCTGGGGCACATGGTGTGATTCTTGAGATGTCCTATGTAGGACCAGGAATTGGAGTCCATGGTCCTGATGGGTCCCTTTCAACAGCATATTCTATGATTTTCTGATTCTGTGCCTTAGTACAAAATAACTCACTATAAACTCTTCTGCAGGAGAGCTTCAAGGTGACAAGACAACACTTTACTCCCTCTAGGCCACTCCTTGCATGCTGTCCTCGTTCTCCCTGCATTTCTATGGTACCTCCTTCAATGCAAGGAGTCATTTCAGGTTCATATTTGCACAATCACTGAATCACCAATGTTGTAATGGAATTAAACTGCTGAACTGGTAAGTATAGAAACACATTCTCCATTCCTATTTCTACTTATTTGAACAAACACACGCATATCCATCCTGAAAGAGGTTGTAGAGAGGAGAGAACCTGCAGAGGGAAAAATTGCCTCAGATAAATGCTACAATTACTACAGTAATTACATTTCTTTCTAAATTTTGGAATTTCTGATACTAGCCAAGCACTGCAGGAAGAGGGCTGGAGCTGAAGACTTTGTGAGAGAGTGTCATCACAGCCAGTTCCAGCCAGCACCAACTCCAGCTGGAGCAACCTGTGCAGCACCCAAATAGCAGCAGCAGCAGCAGCTGGTGGAGGCTTTGGTGCCTTTGCACAGGCAGGACTTGGAAGGAGCCATCAGGGGCTGGAAACATTTGGAAACACAACTGGAAAAGTGTCACGGTGAAAGGCGTGTGCTGCTGGACACCATGGGCTGCAGGAGACCCACACCAGGGTGGGGACAGCTTTGAAGGACCTTGGCCATAGACCCACACCAGGGTGGGGACAGCTTTGAAGGACCTTGGCCATGGACAACCCAGGGTGAAGGGAAAAACAAAGAGCAGGAGAGCAGGGAAGGACCAGTGAGGAGGGACAGTGAGAAACTGCGAAGCTCAGAATTCCTGATGGAAACCAACGCTTATCCCAGCTGCACCTCGGCCAAGAGAGGGGAGGAAGTGACACGGCAGCACAGGTAAGGGGTGCTGGCACCAGTGTTGGACAGGAGTTCAGCCTGTGAAATAAGGGAGGAAAGGCCCATCTAGGCATTTCTTTCCTTTTCTCAACACTCAAATCAGTGACCAGAAGTTTGTGTAACTGGCAGTTACTTATGTTAAAAATCTGCAACTCCATGCTGTTTTACACAGTTCATTTTCAATTAAATTTTAAATTAGAAAAAATGCCAATTAATTTTTTCATACTTGCTTCTTTATAACTATCTACACAGTATTTTTGCAGTACTACTGAGGCAAAATCATTAGTTTGGATTCATGTAACGTGTTTTTACATTTTTTCTTGTTATAGATGAGCCTTTTGATTTTCCCAAAGTAAAAAATTTCACTTATAAAAACATTTCTTTTTTCTTACTACATCCTTCACAGTAACTATTATGACTACTGATAAACACGGGGATTATACACCAAAAAAAATGGCTGGTCAGGCATCTTAATAATTACTTAGTTGAAACATTCTTTCAACTTGCAGAAGTTATTTAAATTACAGTTAATTACATTTTTTTTGAAGGACAGTAAACCTTTTTTGATGCAGTATGTAATTATGTCTTTATACTACATGAGTTTCTGTTAATTATGCAATTATCATGCAAGGAAATTAATATGAAAGGTATTCTAAACTGCTTGCTGTCTGTTAAAAACACAGTAAATTAACATATATTTCATGCCTATATACTTAATTCTGCATACAATCTCAGTCGTTTGCACTGGTGTCACTGGTGTAATTTATTTTAGTACACAAAGGGCACTTCTGTAGCAAAAAAACACATTTCAGATTTTCACTGAGGAAAACATGAACACTGACGAGGCTGTACTGGCATTTTATCATGCCATACAAGCTTCAGCCAAAGGTGGATCTGAATCTATTAATTCTTAAATATTAATCATTTCCTAATTTGCACTGTACTGCAGTAGCTGAGGGGGAGAGGTGTGGAAGGCAGGGGGGGAACGTGGACACACTCTGAATTTAAAAATTAATGTAATGTAGAAATCTCAAGCAAACAACAACAAAAAAACATATTACAACCCCAAAAATGAAGACAATTTGTTTAAGAGATTTCAGATTGCAAGTAATGGAAAAACAGTCTGAAATCTCTGTCACCTTGCACTGGAACCACACACTGTCCAGTGGATTCAGATGCCATCTTTTCCATCACTTATTTGCAGTATTTTTCAAGTGGCTTGTGTGATGTAAAACATGACACATAGCAAGAAATGATGGAAGAAAAAAATCCTGTCACACTCACAGCAATTATATTGAAGAAGTCATCATCTCCAAGGGTATCCAAAATAGATGAAACTGTCTGTTTTGCAATAGTCAAGCGAAGCCCTTTCATACTGCCACTGACATCCACTAAAATTACCACATCTTTTGGAGAAGTTGCTGCCTGGATGTACCTGAGACAAAAGAACTCCTTTTAAATACTGAACTTGTAATCCTTTCAGATTTCTTAAATACTGGTAGTTATACATTGCCTACCATTTTCTGTTTCTGCAGTCAAATGCAATGACTCCATTCTCATCAGGTTCCCATTTAATTCCTGTTCAAGAAAGAGAGAATAAAAGATTAAATTACGTTTTCACAGTATCTGTTGGAAATGTAACTGTGGGTTTTGGGCTAAGTGGGGGCTAATGGAGTTTCATATTTTAATCTATCAGGCAGAGCCATTATAACATAGGAGATACTGGGAAAAAATAAAATTAATAAAACAGGACCACCAGAAATAATCTGCTTTTTCTTCACTCCTTTTTAGTCTACTGTAAGGTGAAAATCTCTTAAGGCCTACTATGTCCATTGTACTATTTTCACAGAAGTATTTTCATACTTGACCTTTGGTGCTGGTCAGCTTTACCACAAGTTTGCCATGTCCCTCCCAAACCTTGAGCACTCCCTACCCATGGCTGATCCTGACAGCTCCTGTTACACCAACTGCTTCACTCACAGGTCATACTTCAGATGCTTTGCTCACAGCACTGTGAAGGGGTAATATCTCCTGGTCGTGGGGCAAAAGAACATTTCCAAGAAAAAAAATAATGTCAGGGCATTTCTTCCTGATTTTTTAACTCATTTTCTAGCACAAAACAAGAAATTGCCTCTAAAACAAGGACTAATATTTCTTTTACCCTTGAAATATCACTGAGCTTGGGAGCTGAAATGTAATCTAAAACTAACACAGATGTAGCAGCCATTACTTTCAGTCACTTTCAGACATACAGGTTTATAGCAAACTTGCTAAAATTCAAGACTTTCCAAAGCATGGGTTGCTAAACCACAAAAGTTTCCACTATGGTCCTGATCCCAAGATATAGAAACTGAGAATAAGTTTATTTAACTTCTTTTATTATAATGAGGTAAATTTGGTATGGGATTAAACACGAACTTAATAGGTAACAACACATGTTTTAACCTATTGCTATAGAAATAATAAAAGTGATGTAATTGCATTTTATTACAACTGGTGTGAAAATAAACTTTAAAACAAGTTTTTTAAATCTTTAAGTGTAAATATGTCAGGCTAAGTGGAAGTCTAAAAGCTGAACAAGAAATTAAGTCCAACTGTATGCATTGATAGAGCACATTATTTCAATTCAGTACTATAAGAAGGGTCTAATCCTTTTGCCCTCCTTCTCCAGTTTGTCTAGAAGTTATTTTTTATATGTGCATATATGTCTAATTAATCACAAAACAAACTGAGTACATGAGTTATCACAAAGGCTTCACCTCCAAATGAAAATTTGTAGAAAAACCTCAGAATGTTGATTAAAACTCTCTCTCTGAAAACTAGATAAAGTAAAGCCAAACCTGCAAGCATATGTTGAAGTCAGAATTTGTGACAACACCCAGTGGAAATTTTCAGCAATAGTATTCTTTATTGTTTTTTAAATAAGAACTTCTGCTCTTCTTACCCGGATATTGCCTGAAAAATCCTTTTGCACTTCCAAAGTACTGCCAGATGAGAGAAGGGTCACGATCAAAATTATCAACAAACACCTTATTTAAAGATTCTGACCAATAAACTCCATTAACAATGGCTGGATCTAGGGAGGAAAAAAACCAACAACAAAAAATTAATCACAAAACAAACAAACAAACAAACCACACACACGAAGAAAAATTATTTTATCTAAGTAGAATCCCTTGAACTCTGTCATCTTCAGCATATTCAATACTAAAAAATCTATTGATGTCAAACTATTGTAGAACATTTTTAGTTTCTTTTGTTGAATTAGTGATTCAAAATAAATTGCTCAGTTAAACAACAGAAGTATGTTTATAATAGAGCAGAGACATCAGGTACATTTTACTAAATAGGTTAAAATTGCTCGTTAGACCATCTATCACTTGTTCTGGAGAACATAAATAATTCAATCTAACAATAGACTATTTACTCAATTTACCTCCCCTAAAGAAAATGTTTCAAGGCAAGACTTTATTTTTCTTAACCTTCAATTAGGTAAGATCATTGTCACTAAACCTGAAATTTTCCACGTTGGAACAGAAAGTGAAATACCTTTAATTTCACACTTGAATTATGATATACATACAAACACAATCTCATGACAAATAACATTAATTTTTATTTGGAAAACACTGAATCCAAATTTCACAACATTTATTCAATTAGTTTTTATTCTCCTAGAAAGAAAACAAATCCTTGATGTTCTGTTTAAAACATCCCCATCTATCAATCCAAAAAACCCAGGTGCCCAAGTATGTTTTTAAGCTGCAAATTCGGTTCAATAGTGGGAAATGAGAAATCAATGAACAGGTCTTAAAATGTTACTGAATTTCAAACCATGAATTTTGAATGACAAGAAACAATTAAGACACAATATATTCCAAATTCAATCTGCATGTGAAGTCAGCAGAATAGAAAGGAAAAAATGGAAGTGAAATCACAGATGCATTATTTAATTTGCAAAAGTGTGCATACATGAATACACAGTAACACTTTCTCAAGCATTTGAAATAAAGCATCCATTAGCTTGCAAAATAATGTCACTGTACTGATTTCAGAAGAATGTTTAGAATGTGATTTTAATGGAGTGGAAAAAAGGTGAATTGCTATCTTCCCTTGCATTCATCAAGAAAAACAGCAGAAAAAGGGAAACATCTCAGCTACACAAGTTTGCATGTTGCTTTCACCTAAATATTTAGGCTTATATAGATGGAATGTGAAAAAGCAAAGTCTACAAAACAGATGTTGTTTTTAAAACCTGTCAAGTATAGTTACTTGTTTCTCTAAAGGATGAAATATACACTTAGAACCTGTCCGAGCAGATGCATATCAAACAAACCAGTGTCCCTAGTCCAAGGGTACTACTTCAGATTTGTTCAACTGGCAAAATTATTGTCCAGTTGTTTCCCAGCCTGCAGTTACCCCAATAACAAGCTGTGACCAAGACATCACAAATTAACTGAAAACACTGGGCTCTATCATCTCTGTCCACACACACAATCCCAAATACAACTGGGTTTCTGATGATATGTCCTCATTAAAACTTTATAGTCTCATCATCTAATAATCTGTATGTTAAACTTGTAGTTCTGGGCAACTTCCAATTTCAATAATTACACTAAATTGTTTAAATTGCCCCCAGTACCTCATTTAGAAACAGTATTCTTAAGTTTTTCAATTACTGCATCCCCAAGATAGTTATACATCAATAGTGGTAAATTAATGCTTGTGAATATTCAGAAATTTGGGAAGGGAGAAAAATAATAAAAGGCAAAGCCTAATATAAATGCAAAATCATCAATGTGATGTTATGGGGCTGAAAGATAACCAATGTAAGCAGCTTTCACTATAGTTCTTGAAATATAATATCTGGTTTGCTTCCTGGCAGCTAAAATATAATTAAAATATTCCCTTTCCCTTGCCTTTTAGATGAGCTGACTTGCAATTATAAGGGATTTTGCTCCACCATTGTTTGTATAGATATTACCTGTTTTTACTGATATTTAACATAAAATCAGCCCCCAGGCAAATAGGTACAGTGACACGGAACTGAAACAAAACAGCCAAAGAACAGTACAAATACATGTAGCAATTAAATTGCTGCCATAAATCCTGCTGACCTGAAGAAAGAGGTCTGAAGTCTCAACAAAGGCAACCATGGTGTGCAGTCTGAAAGAAGATTTTTTTTCTATTCACAGAATCCTTAAAAATATCTAGAGCATAATAAGTCTATGGAAAAAAACCTAATACCTACACAAGTCATTTTGCATTCTAGTTATTTCAGCAAGCTTTATAGAAAATGAGAGACCACTGAAGAATTCAGTGACTATGAACAAAGTGCCATACTCTCCTTTATTATCAAGAAAAGAAGTTACTAACAAACCTTAGTTTTTTGCCCCTATTATATTAGTTTTGTGATGTAATCATTATTTTCTCCTGGAAAGCTGTAAAAGTTGCTGGCATCGAAAATGGCATTCCTTCTTGTAATATCTGACAACCTCGAGGGCAGCCCTAAATGTTGCACAGCCGTTCTGTCATACAGTAAAGCAGTACAACCACAGCCAAGCACTGCAAAAGGAATGCAAAATCCAGTACTCTTCTGGCTCAGAGATAGCAACAATATTAGCTTAGTTTTTATGACACTGACAACATATTTAGTCTGGTCATATTTTAAAGAATAACAAAATCACATACTTTGCTGGGACATACACCAACAATCTGATAATTACACTACTCAACACTAATATGAATGTTTTTCAGGGTGGTCCAGCATATTCAAGAGCTGGGGCTGGATGCCAATTTTGGCAACTGCCTTAACTTTTTTTTCTCTCTTCCCCTCCTTCTGACTCCACTGGGTAATGTGGATGCATCAGCTCACAGATCAAAGCAGCTGGCCATCTGTAGACAAAAAAATAAGGTGTTTGTCCATTTTGCTTCATGTGCTGGGAAACAATGTCAGAAATCACATTCCCTCCTTGTAAGTACATGTGATGGTAAAAACTTCAACTAAGTGACTGTATAAAGACATAGTAGTAGGCATTTAGTGCCTTCATCTTCCAACATTNTCTGAGGTCACCCATTTGCCTACTGACCTGGCTGGACCCTGCTTAACTCATTAGATGTAACAGCTAAAAGCAGCCAGTATGTGAGCTGACCTGTGAGTAGGTTAGAGCAAAGCTCTAGAAACAGCATACAGACACCATCTATGAACACACAACATTACACCTTTTTAAAAAAAATTCAAGGAGGAATTCAGAGCAAAAGTTAAAGGCATCCCAAGAAGAACTAGAAAGATGCTCACTGAATAGAGCTGTTGTCCAAGGAGCCAGGCATATGGGGCAGTTAGACCGATTTCTAACACANAACTTTTTTTTCTCTCTTCCCCTCCTTCTGACTCCACTGGGTAATGTGGATGCATCAGCTCACAGATCAAAGCAGCTGGCCATCTGTAGACAAAAAAATAAGGTGTTTGTCCATTTTGCTTCATGTGCTGGGAAACAATGTCAGAAATCACATTCCCTCCTTGTAAGTACATGTGATGGTAAAAACTTCAACTAAGTGACTGTATAAAGACATAGTAGTAGGCATTTAGTGCCTTCATCTTCCAACATTGCCCTAAGAACTTTCCCCTTCTCCTTTGAAGTGGCAGCAGAAGAACTGGAGTATGGCCAGATGTGTTTATTTTTATGCTGAGTTTCATGAGTGCATTTGGGTGTTGGTTTGGGTTGTTTTACGGTGATGATTTTTTTTCTTTAATAATTTTTTTTGGATAAACAAGATGGACTGGGATTCAACTTGAATTTGTTTGAAAGCCAGAATTACAGCTGCAAACTCCTCACTAACACCATTCTGGGATAGAGACCCANTGTGACTGCAGATACCAAGATATTTCTGTATTTTCAGTAAAACACTCATTTCCACACTTCTGCATGCTACAAGTTGAAGACTGAAACCTGAAAGACTGATAAGAAAATCCCAGGCCACAGAACATTAAGATGCCAAGGTATGACTGAGAGACAGGGTGACCTACATGAAAAACCACTGCTAGAAACAGTTTCCCAAATGGAAAAGAGAAAACAAGTGCTGAGAACGTAAGAATTAAGGAAACTGAACAGAGACCCTATATCCACTGCATTGACATCACAAAAACAAAATTAGTCATGA
>WEIV01002930.1:6805-37772 GCA_013390005.1 Calyptomena viridis
ATTTGATTCTTTTTTTACTTCTGCAATTATTTGTTTTGATGGATCTGTTTACACTCAAAAACTAAGTATTGCATAATTATTTCTTGTTATACTTCTACCCATCCCCAACTGCATCTACCCACTCAATAAGATATAGATTTCACCATATGAATTTTAATGGTAAGAACTGTATTATGATCGCAGCAACAACAGCATCAAAACACGTACAATTTATACAACTGCATTATTTCAAAACCACCTATTCTTCCTAATAAAAAATATTAAAAAACACCTATCCTTTCTAATAAAAATTGTCATTATGGCTATTTGTTATGCTTACTCTTACTTTCAAGAAGAGATTGTTTTGCCTAAAAATTACAAGATCTGTAGACTTTTATTACAAGAAAAACCAATTTTAATCATATGTAATTGGATAGTGTTTTTCAGACATCTTCAAGAAAGATTGCTTCTTCTACTTCTATTATTATATGCAAAGGAAGATAACTACCTTTCAACATGCAGATTTTATTCCTTTGGCTGTATGGTTTCACCAGTTGTCTAATCACTCAAACCTCAGCAGAATACAAGATTGCCAGATTCTTGTTGTAAAAGTAGCACCAATATATATATGTGTCTTTTAAAAATTTCCAATTTGCTGTATAATTAGGGATGGTCATAGAATGGTTTGGGTTGGAAGGGACCTTAATGATCGTCTAGTTCTAACCCCCAGCCATGGGCAGGGTTGTGTTTCACCAGACTGTGTTATTTTACATTTCAGCAACATCAAGGCCATTTGGGTAATCTAACGAGTATAAGATTTACATAGCCCTTCACAATTTCTGTTTTGCCAGCAAGACCAAACAGTGATCTCTATTTAGCCCTTTGACATCTCCATATTAGGGTTATTTATTCATTAATTGTCAAAGGAAAGCTGCTGATGTTCTTTTGATACTGCTTTCCAAAAGCATTAGAAGTTTCCTTTCTTACTCCATATAAACACGCAGAAAACACTGTCCTGATTTCTCTGACTTCAAATACGATGATTTTATGTTTTTGAGATGACTTAAAAGACTGCCAGAAAGTTTTTCATGCTACTCTTCTTTATCTAAGTGACCAAATACAATTTATGGACTTTTAATACAAGATATCTATTTTTAATTACAGTGCATAACTAAGCCCATTTCTTTCTTTTTACCCATATTACCTTCAGGAAACAAGGACAATATGTTAAGTTCTCTGAATCAAAATTTACCGTAACCTAAAATATAATATGATTATTTTGATGTGAAGAATGAATAACAAAAAGGCCGTAGGGTCTTGAAATTTATACTTTATCAGAAATAGGTCTTTGTGAATCCTTCCACAGATGCCTATTGAGCACTTGACCACCACTCACATCCTTTAGAGAAGATACTACCCTCAGCACACAATTAGCAAAGTTCCAAAAAGCCAAATCCAGCTCTTGGTCAACAACTGCAAAGATCTGCATTTACAGTCATGATCAACTTGTATTCTGTTCAAAGGGTGCTTTATTTACTCATTCTTTTCCTCTTAGATGTCTCCTGTATCCTCCAGGACTTAATTTTTAGTCAGCCTGTTCTTCACTGTTTGTGTACCATACTCATCCTTTCCTCTTTCTGCCTCCTTCACTGTTATCCTGGGTTTTCTTGGTTTTCTTGTTTTCATTCCCTTAGAGAAAATAACCATTAGCAAGTAGCCATTATCGGTCTTCTCTGGTTGATTCCCAATTGCTTAATTTTATTTTATTCATCTCCATTCCTCAAATCTTGTTCAGAACAATCGTATTTTCTGTATCTATTGTGAATCATCATCCCCCAGCTCTAATCACAACTTCTCATGTCTCCAACTCAGCCTCCTCTGCTTTCTCCGATTTTCATTCCTGTTTTTTCACTTGTTTCTCCCTTCTTATTACCTCCCAAATTTGTTCTGTTTGTCTCTCACAGAGATGGACACACATACATACCAATTTAAACCTACTTTACGTAATCCCACTTTAACTAGAGCATTATTCATTATTAGTTTTCTACCTTCTCATCTTTTCCAACTACACTTTAAACATAATCTTCTCCCATAACTCCTATTAAGTCACTCATACACTCCATGTTCCTTGATTCTTTTCATTAATGCTACACCTGCTTAACAATAGTTTCAAAACCTTATCAAAATAAGAGATTTTCTTCTTGTTTCCCCTACTTGCTTTTCTCACTCTTCACAATCCTTTTCACTATTCAGCAACAATTTAGATTTTTTTTAGCTGTTTTGTCACCACAGAACTGACACTTTATACAGCATTAAAAAAAAATCTTAATACCTTCCTCCTAAGCATTGTTATTTATGAGGCTTACATGTCACATGATAACACTCTGATCTTTATGATGTGAGCCATCAATTTTTCCTTCATCTTTTTTTGTCCATATTCTGATGTAGGCCATATACACCATGGAATAAAAGTGCCTACATTGTTGTAAATGTAAGCACTTGATACAGCTAATGCAGATCCAACACCAAACCCCCAGTTTTATAAGCATAATACACGGAGCAGATCAAAGCAGAGGTTATGATTTCAAATGGGGTTCACAGTAAACAGAAATGAAATTACATCTGTATCTGGATTCTGTTTGGGCTAGCACTTCCAGCTTCTACATTAGTACCAACAAAAGATGAAGAATGCACAATTCAGCTTTGGTACTTACAAGAGTTCCAAATCAAGAGAGGGGTGATTTATGCCATGTGTCTTAGTCTTTGGATGGAACTGTCATTTGAAGAACCTGTATCTGCCCACGGACTATATGGAGACACATTAGACTTCTAGGATTTGCATCCTAAAAGAAATGTGTCTTAAAATTATTGCAGAGGGTTTGGAACTAGATCCTTGAGGTTGCTTCCAACCAAACAGTTCTACGATTCTATGAAAATTCCTTATATTTTTGTATCTTAGATTTAGAATATACATCAGTGCAGAAATTTGAAACAGTACATTCCAGAGGACTGGATGCAGTAATTTCTTTCCACAAAAACACATTCTTTCTTGTACAATCCAGGTCATTTACTATACAGCTTCAGAAGTTCACAGTCACTTTGTCTTTAATTTTTTTCTGTGCTTCTGCCACTGATGACATGGTAACATATGAGTTACCATAAATGCTCAGTTTGTTAGGTTCTTCTGTCTCTGCTCTATTTCAGTTTCAGAAGAACATCCATCAAACCTGTCAAAAAATTTGAACAGTTCATACATTTCTAGAAATTATTTTCCCATGTGATCTATCTTCTCATGCACAAGATACATAAAAATGGAAAACTGCTGTTACTTGGTTGACCATATTTCATGAACGAAGATTATAAAGTACTTGTAACTTCAGACTTATAAGGTTATTTAATAATTTTTAGTACTGCTATTTGCATAATTTGATTTTAAAGGTTGGAACTTAGAGTGTTTAAAAGGCAAAAATTAATGCATAAACTGTGGGTTAAGTTTGATTAATTTAAACACTTAAAATTGTCTCTCAGCTTTAGGGAGAAATCAATAGCATACTAACTGGCAAAATTTTAGGCAAGGAAAGAATAGCACTAATTAATTTCATTCTTTGATATCCATGATGTGTTTATGCAGCAATCATATAATGAAATATATATAATGCACATAATAAGTATGCCCCATTTCCTCAATAAATAAATATGCAACCACACAATCTAATCTCTTGCAGTTTGCCAAAAGGGAACACACTCCGACTCATATTTTTGTGACTAAAATTGTCTCCCAGTACCTTTGTCTAGCTTTGAGAGTTAATACTCCTTTCATTACTCTCTCACTCTGTTGCCTATGAAAAAAAAATGCAATCAATGAATTCTCTTGGGTTTTTTTGTTCTCCTGTGTTAACTCTAGCACAAGTACTGAAGGATAAAATATACTGTCAGTAGCATTGGTGCAATCCCACTGGTGTCACTGGGCTTGTAGTAGTGTAACTGATGTTACATTTATCTGTGTATATATTTACACCTGCAGGAGGGAGCAGCCCTGAAAAAGTAAAGTAAATACTTGCACAAATAATAAAAATGTGTTACAAGGAACATTCATGTATGTAAAGTACATGCACATTTATAAACAAATCTTTATGCATTCCACAGGACAATCTTTTTATGTATGACTCGCTTTACAAGTATTTTTTTCTAGCAGCAGAAAGGTTCACTATTTGTCTTAAAATCTTGGAAGACTGTTTAGCGTATGTATGGGCAGGGAGCCACAGTCCTCTGCACTCTACAACTAAAGGCACAGCAGAACATCTCCTTCATGCCCAATTAATTTAGCTACAAAAAAAAAACCCCAAAACCCAAGACATTTTGAATGGCTGAGACAAAATCAAAGTGGTTTTCCCTCCCAATTTCAGAGAAATAAAATTGATGTAACTGTTGTTCACAGGTATCAACAGTGTACACCCTAAAAAGAAGATAATATAGCCTGACTGATCGTCACCAGTCACAATCTAAGCCTACCCAGAATTCAGCAAACTGTTCCAAATGCTTCTCAGGCTTTATTGGTAAGAAAAACTGGTTTGCATTAGTATGACAGAATTTCAGTTTTTCATAAAAATTTCTTCAGCTTAAATCTAAGGAGAGAGGGAATACCACTTGCAACCACCCTCAATCTGATTTCCGACACACTAATGAAATCCTGAAAACTCAACCTGCAAGTTAGTTACTTTGGAAATAATTTCTATGCCTAGCCTCAGTACTTTAAAATATATATTTTGATACATAAAAAGCCAAAACAAAGCTTGAGAGAAATACTGACATATAATGCTCTTTAAAACAAGCACAAAAAGCTTGCAGTGCACAACAAGCTTCCTCACTGTAAGAAAGCAGTGTTGGAAAAAAACTATGGTAGAAGAAATACCCTAAGAATATTTTTAGTACACCAAAATCCACACCTACAACACAGAGATACTTTGAATATGTTTAATGTAATGCAATACTACTTTAAAGTGTCAAGTATTGCATCATCTCTTTCCAGAAGTAGAGCACATTTTACCAGTTATATGAAGTATCTTTACTATATTCTCCATAGGTTCCCTGACATAATGAAACCTATAACTACCACATCAAAACTAAACTATTTGGCAGCATAGATGTGGAAATTATTCTGGTTTTTATCGCAACAATACATAATGAAGTTAATGGTCAGTGACAATCATAGCTAGATTTGTGTATAAATTATCTCCTGGACATCAAAATCTCTAATAAGAACAAGACCACTAAACAAGGCTGATATTTTACTGGCTTTGTAATGGCCTGTAACAGGGTACTGTACATGCTCTAGCATATCAGCTCCACAGACAAGTTACTTTTCAGGATTAAATTTTTTTCTGCTTCATCCTGGGTTCATCACAGGAGCCATCAGCCCATCAAAGGCGCATACAAACACATACACCAGCACAGAGGCACAAGGGCAGGTGGAGGAACCAACGTGTGAGAGATCCATCCTCTCCCAGAGAAGCTGGGTCTCAGAGTGACATGGTGAGGAATAAAAGGTGTGGAAAAAGGAGGAATGGGAGGGGTTTGGAGGGAAAGTAGCACAAGAAAACAGAGGCGTAAATGGATAAAAGGGGCCAGTCACATGTAGACAAATCTGGTCAGTTCACTTCCCTGTCCAAGCCCTGTGCCTGCTGAGTATTCTCTGTCATGTCTTCCATTAAACTCAATTTCTACCTATTTTCTTGGGTGAGAAGTGTTCTATTCAGCATGTGATAGGGGTCTGTAGTATCAGCAGCTGGAGTGCATGAAGGTGCATATAGCAGTGGGTGATTGCCAGCAAATATCACGCTGGGCTAGTTGAAGGGGAAGCTGAAGCAATCAGAAGGCAAGAATGTGTGTAACTGGAAGTAAGACAACTGGAGAAGTTTGCTACTGAAGGGAAAATTGCCCAAGAGACTTTAGGATCCAGGGGTTGACTGAGACACCCATTTGTGTGAATGCGTGTGTGTGCGTGTGTGTTTTACCGTGCAGGAGTAAGAGCAAGGATCCAGGACCAGCTACTGGATGGAGTGTGTGTCTTTGCCCAGCTACTGGAGGATTCTGACACATGCTGGAGCGACCCACAGGGTTTGTGTGTGTTGGTTTGTGCAAAGTGGTCTGTACCGGTGGTCTGTACCAGCAGCTAGAGAGGGGTTGCAGCCTAAAGGGCTTGCAGACCCAGGTGCCACCTTCTGGGACAGCAGGGATATGAGGCCAGCTTTCCTGAGCTGATCAGGTGTCTAAATCCAGCTACTGGCAGTATTGGGGGAGTATATGGGGGAGGTGGATACGATGAGGTCCTTGGTGGTGCTTTTGTTCGTGTGAACACTGACTGCTGTGTTGTTCTGTTCCCATGAGTATACTTGTATACGTGTTCTGTTTGCCTGTGTGCTTACCAGGAACACAAGCTCAGACTTGCTACTGGTTGAGCACTATGGCATGGAGTGGCAACAGACTTGCCTCTATCAGGCTACCAAATTTATCAACCCCCAGTCACAAAGCAGTAATTGGAGACAGCTTAGTGCAATGCTGAATCCTTTATTATTAATAATATAACACTTGCCTACATCTATATTACATTACAGCTAGCTCTGCATCCACCACTATCCTATTCACTACTCACAGCAGCTACAACTAACTCCTACTGCTACTAACATGCTACCTGACTATGGTTACCAACTAACATGTCTACATCCTACATCTAATATGTCTACTTCTCTAATACAGCAACAACAGCTATTTGAAGCAATAGCAATATTTACAATATCCATCCAATTATCTGAGGGTTAAAGAGTCCACAGGTTGTCCACACATCCTCTTGTCCAATCACAGATGTGGTCATGTACTATTCATGTGACAATATCAGCTTCAGACTTCTCTGCTAAACATGTTTTGACTACATGCATCTTTGCTTCATGCATCTTCTCAGTTCACCTCACCATGCATACCAACAACCCCCTAACATCTTGTAATAATTCATGCATGCATACTGCAAATACGGCATTTTTTGCTATCAGAGACTACAAAATCATGCCACGCCAAACTAAGAAAAAAATTCTTTAACTTTGCAGGCTCATATTTATTGCTGTGTACCTCCTGTTTTCACCAAAGCAGGAAGATTAAAAATGCGACAGGAAAAGCTATTCTCACAATCTTTTTGAATCATTCTTCACTAAGAAACAGCAGGGAAAGTACAATGGCTAGAAGGAGATCTGGAAATAAGAAACTGTGCTCAAAGTGTATATGATGGTGAACTATACATAACATTAAAGCTTTAACTTTAGTAAAGTAGTGGAATGTCTACAAAATATAAATTAACTAGGTTTCAGTTACAGCCAAAATCAAAAAGATATGGAATTCAAGAACTGTGGAGAAAGTCAAGTATAATTTATTTGCTTTCAAGAGATCTGCATATAGAGATAAGCAATTTGAGACATATAATTGAAACAGGGGGTGCCCAGTCCTCCCTAAGGAACAACCTGTCTTATTGATGAGATCATCCTTAAGTCATAAAAATGTCTCCTGTAGATTGGTCCTTACTTTGAAAGAAAGATGAACATCTTTCAGCAATGTCAAGATATATGGAAAAATATTCCATAAACTAAAATTTTTGCTCTTCTACATGAAAATCAAATGCCTGCAGAATGAAAGAAGAGCACTTCTGTGACTTATTTTACAAACCAACTTAAAAGTAATACACAATGCATCTAAAAAGAAATGAAACAGTATTGAAAGCACCAGCTGCAAATTACACTTCTCCTCCTCTCAGGGAAGACCAAAAGGTCATTTGGACAATTGAAGACTTTTAAAATTTTTAGAATAAGAAAAAGCACTATCAAGATACCAGATATCTGCTTCTACTTACAAGAAAGACTATGGTGAAATCAGAGTGATTAATCAGCCTTGCACTCTGCACATTATTTGAAAAATTAGTATAGCTCGATGGTTACAAGATAAACCCACAGTGTGCTATGCTCACCTTTCCATCACCTTTGCGAAGTCCATGTCCTGAATTTGGACATTAGACAAGATTAATTTTGTTATGACCACACTACTGCTCACTTAAGCTGTGCAGAAAATAAAAGAATCACACTTATGAATATCCAGTAAGTGTTTCTGCCTAGCTAACATAAAATATCACATATTCAGCACAAATAATTTATGAATAAAAGGAATCCAAAGTTTTAAATGATTTTCATCTTTATGCAGAATGATTTACAGGCACAAATCGCTTGACAGCTGATTGAATATGTTAATATACAAAAAATGCACTTCTGTTGTCATTTCTTTTTGTTAAGAATCTCAATACAGTGGAAATTTATCTCCTGTAGACATCTTCACTTTCTATTTCCCTTAAACTAAGTCAATCTATAGAAAATTATGAGGACTGTGATTTGTAAGATCAGGAAAACAGGTATCTCTGGCATATTTGGGTTTTCTACTCTATGCAGAAAGATAAGCGAGCTAAATACTGATGAAAAGTGCTGAGGCTGATTCACCAGATCACCGAATTAAAAGTAGAATATGGTTTTATCATGTAAAATGTGCATTAAAAACGAGTCATGTTCCAAAATATGGAACTTGCACCAGTAGGGACTTGACTTCAGAATATTTGCTGAAAGTGTGCTGAAGTTGTGTTGATTTTACAGCATGGATCAGCTAATCCTTGGCTAACAATGGAGGAAAATTAAACAGCATTTAAAGGGCTAATTTTGCATTGTTATTAAAAGAGGATGGCGTTCATTGATATCTTTCTATATTGCTGTAGGGAAAGAGAATGCACTGTAGCTATTGTTAAATTTTTAAAAAGTTAACATAAATAATATGAAAAAAGGCTCCTATAAAAATACAGTGGATAATGCTGAGAGTATTACATAGAAGATTGTGAGGGAAGGAAATATTTTCTATCCAATGTTATTATTAATTTTGCATTATATACTGCCAGGTTAACAACCTCGCCTTGGCTGAACTTTAACAGGTAGCCTGCAAAGAAAAATATCAAACAACTCTAGGCATAAAAAAAGAAATATTTTTAAAATTAAAATAAGAGTTCTTATAAAATAAATTTCAGACATACTTCATCATAAAGAAATGAAACACCAGTGAAATCAAGTTTTTCCATCTCCAATAAGACATGAAAACAATAATTTTCTTTTCTACTTTTCACCACAATAAGCTTTCTCTTCAATATTGAGCAGTTACTTTCTCTTTACTTCTTATCCAAGATCATCCACGATCAAAGGAACACATCTGTCTCTGACAGCAGCACTCTAAATTGTGGCTAATTAATCTGAAATCCTCCAAAATTAACTCTTATGGAATGAGAAAGGTTTCTTCCTTTTGTATAATTAAAACTATTAAGATGATGACATCTGTACTAGCTCTTCTTTCATTTTGACAGTAGCTTTCTGTTTAGTTCTACACCTTTCTAATACAGTGAAATCTACCTACAAGCGCCATTGTCTTGAACCACAAAGAAGTTTATAGATAAGTAGTTATTCACTTCTACTCTTCATGGTGTTTCCCAATTCAGGTCAGAACTGTGACTTCATGATGATGTAATTCAAAATAAAGCTATCACTGTGGAAAAATAGTCTTGTATACTTCAAGAACTTTATCAGCTTCTTAGAATCAGAGAATGGTTTGGGTTGGAACAGACTTTAAAGATCATCTAGTTCCAATCCACCTGCCATGTGTCTTAATTATATATATTTTAATCAAGCTTTTAAGCAAAAGACTGGTTTTGATGGCTTAAGACCAGGGATTTTATTATAAAAGCATATTCTTAAGAGGCTACGTTAGCCATTGGATACTTGCAAACCTAACAACCCAACTGATTTTAGTCTCCTGCTACAAAATCCAGTAGGATTAGCAGTGGGTCAGTAATGTAATATATAAAAAATCACACAAAAGAAGAAGCTAATTCAAGGCTAGGGAGAGAAAGACAAAACCAAATTAAAACTACAGTTAATTTAGTTCATTTTGGGCCAAGTAATTCTAGCCTGACTCAGATCTCCAAGTGCTTCAAACAAATCTTAACAGACATACTCTGCATTCTACAGCATGTGCCAATGTCACAGACAAATTATATATGACAAACGAAAAATGAAGTACAGCTGAGTGTAGAGGAGGGGTATGTACACCCTCCCCCACATCCATATGTATATAATACATATGATTTTTCTCACAGTGATAAAAATACCTGATAGAGCAATGCCTGGCTGGCTTCCCTGCATAGAGGCTACAAGGACAAAAGAGTGGCCCAACAAGAATAGACTTTGCAAAAGCAAAGCACAGTACCTCTTCCAGGGGGTGTATTACATTGTCACCCAAGGACTGATTGCTCAATAGTGGGTAGAGGGTATCCAGAAGCCTGTTGTAAACTTTAGGGTTTTGTCATAAAGCCTGCTTCATAAACTTCAGAGTATTATCTAAGAATGGTAAATGTAGGGAATTTACTTCTCAAGCACATCCGCGATTTGGACTAAAATGCTAAAGTGTTTGCACTCCAAGTAGTCCAAATCCAAAAAGCATGAAGGATTAAACATTCTCTATGCAGTGTTCACTTGAAGCAGAGGGACACAAATGAGGGTTTGATACGCTCTCTACAGTTCAATAAGCTCCTCTCTCTCAGTCTGCTAACGGCACCATTTCAAACTTCTACAGAAAGAACTTCTTGATTGAATCTAAAGTCCAGCATTACTCACAGACAATTGAAAATGGAAAGTATTATAATTTTGCAGAATAGAAGCATGAAGGAATAATTAGATACGTGACCAAAGGATGCTTTGTTGGTCTGACAGGATGTTGATAATTCTACCTAAATCTGGACACAATGAAGGTTTTCTGATTTTTTATGTAATATGATATGTAGGACTCAAATACACAAAGCAGTGCTCATTCCTGAGGAAAATAAAAGCAATCCCCTAAAATCTTGAAGTTATTTACTTTAAGGAGTTGCTTTTTCCCTTAGTTAAAAATTATGTCTTTGATAAGGCTTAAATATATAAAAATGCATCCAGAATTTAAAAGAGAAACCCACTAAAAACAGTAACATTTTTTACTTCAATACCATTTGGGACATTTTTGAAAGATGTTTCTCTCTAAGACTGTATATTTTAAAAGAAAAGGTTTGAAAACATTGCTTTTCAGTTAGAAAAAACAATAGATCTAATAATAGAAAAAACAAATAAAGGGAAAATAAATCAGATTCTTAAGACCCATTCTGTACTTTTGCTTTGGGTTTTCAACAGAAACAGCATATTTTTTCTGCTATCCATCATACTAGAATCCATTTAGGTTATCCGGCATCAGAATGAGGAATTTTCTGGTTTTACACGTTTAAGGGGAGTTTTACATTCATTAGTCTTGTATTATGTAGCACATTTTTCATTAATGATCACAAAATATTTTACAAACATTATTTAAATCAATCCTATTAACACTGCTATCGTAACAGGAAAAAGCCTGTCATCCAATGACAATGCAGAACACAGCAGTGGTTGCCAGGGCAAACAACATTGCTGTGATACAATTCAAGGGCCAAAAAAGAGAAGCCAAGCCAATGTAGCTTTTAAAAAACAGCAGAAAGTTCTATCAGATTTAGCTTTTCCATTGTAATCCACATTAACTGACAGGCTGAAAGATGAGTATAAACAATAACCAACCAAAACTGGTGGTTAACAATCTGGAAAATGTAAGAATCATTTGAGATAATAAGACGTGCAATCTGATTGTCAAGATTATGATCAAACTAATTAAGAAAGAAGCAACAAATTTATTCTGAATAGAAGTCAATGGGAAAAAATACACATACATCTATATGATTTATATATTTTAACATACTATTAACAAAAAAAACCCAACTCCATGTGCTCTCTACTTTTGTAAAAATTCAGATCCTACCCTTTTAAACCAGAATTTCTTTTTAGTCCTCTATTACCACTATCTTCAAAAATTTGCTCATCAGGCAGAGTCATATATGACATTTAATGTTCATTATGTAACGCCAACAAGACATGCATTACTGAAGAAATATATAAGGCCACCTTCCTCCTCCAATTTATTATTTAGGTCTAGGCTGCACCTATATTCATATTATCCAATAAAAGCCTTTACAGCACTGAGTGTCTCCCAGAAATGTGCAAATCTTCTGTATTCTTTTTACAGTCAGCTGTTGCTCTGTGCTCCCCTCCCCAGCCTGAACTTTATATTTCATAAAGGTAACGCTGCTCAAGTGATGACCACAACTTGTGGTCAGTCATGGATGTATCTGGTCCTGACGGCTGAATCTGGCTCAAAGTGGATTTTGGGAGAAAGATAACAACACAATAGCCAAAGGTTAATGTGGGCAACATCCCCACCTAACCAAAATTCTGGTCAATGTCTGACTCAAGGCAAATTTGGAAGAACCTAACATCTGTGGTTAGTATGCAAAGAAGACTATGAGTCAATTATCTTCCTCTATGAATAGCAGATAGCCCAAGGACTGTTGAATTCTCCTGCATGGCAGTGGGCTGCACATCCGTGAGCAGCGTTATCTTTCAAAGTTATTCCTCAAGGTTGAGAGATTCCTCATCACACTAGATACTCGGTGAATAAATTGGGAATAAGCACACTGAAACCTGGCAATCTTACAGCAAGGGTGATTAAACACTGGAAAGGACTTCCAAGGGAAGTCGCCATTCCTAGAGGTGTTTAAGAAAAGACTGGATGTGGCACTTAGTGTTGTGGTCTAGTTTACATGGTGGTTTGGTCAAAGCTTGGACTTGATGACCTCAGAGGTCTTTTCCAACCTAATTGATTTCGTGATTGCACATATGTAATCCTTTAAACATAAACCATTGGTTAAGTCTAAGACTAAATATGGATCCAACTGCACCTAAAGCTCTCTCTGAAAAGAAGTTCGCAGCGCAGTAGGGTCCTTTCTAAACCTCATGACTCAAAGGGAGGGTCTCACTGAAAATTTTGTCTGACTATTCTCTATGCAGTAAATACCTGAGTATATCTTGCCATTGGCTCTTGTTAAAGCACTGCCATATTTACCACTGGACCTCATTAACTCACTCTCTTATATCAAAAAAGTATACTTTGTATTCTCACTTGGGAGTGAAGTGCATGATTACACCCACAACATCAGAATAAGAGGAATTTATTTTCATTTTCAGCCTTTGTTGAAGCTTTTATGTACCTCCTTCTAACGTGCTAAATGCAGGTGCACTGGCTAGATGACAGAGAAGAAAGCTGAACATTTTCCTAAATTCCCAGTTTTGGCATCATGGCCCCCACACTTGCCTGAGCAGGAGCTGTCACAAGGCACTGCCATGCTCCAGGAAAGGTCTGAGCTCACAGTGTCCCTAAGCAGGGATGCACCAAAACACCTGCATAGCCATCTGCATGGCCACACTCAGGCATGTATAAAACAATCCAAAGATTTGATTACAGCTCAGGAAACATAACATACATAGTTTGAAAATTACTTCTTCAGGAAACAACTTGAGTACATCTGCACAAACATCAGCATAAGTGGCACAGTTAGCAAAGCAAACCAGTAATAAAATAATCATAACTCATAGTGAAATAATAATAATAAAAATTTGGGAGAACAATGGGAGATTGAAGAAATATGAGAGATTCATTGTGACTGAAAGGAGAAGGACATATTCCCTAGATCTAATCACTGTGACAAGATGGGGGAGGAAGGGAACAATCACGGTACTTGCATGAACCTATGTTAATTTTTTGTTAAAATAAAAAGAAAATAAAATTTCATCATAAAATAAATAGAAAGGTTACTTTCAATTTCTGAAAATGATGCAGCAAAGTCAGCCTTACAGCCACTTTTAAGCAAACTATGCAGCTTTTTGGAAACTAAAAAAGAAATAAATAAGGCTTATTCTATGCAACAGAGAAAATGAGATGATTCATATGTTATTAAATTAATGCTTCTCATTATACAAAGAGATCTAAAATTTACAGCCAAAGAATAGAGAACAAACAAACTCCCACAAATGTTTAATTGTGCTTAAAATGCCACAGAATAATTCGTTTTGTACCATCGAAGCTTCCTATTAAATTTATTCCCACGTCCAAAGCTTGGTGAGCCAAAGTTTTCAAACCACTGAACCTAGAAAAAAACTAATTAACTGTTTCTTCTGTTATTCACTGCAGACCCAAATTATAAGGAATAACACACACTATAATAGAATAAGGCCTTTTCTTTTATCTCATTTAAGAAAAGCATGCTGATGAAAACCAGTTCCTAAAAGGATGATTTTTTTTCCAAACTATTGACTTGAAAGGTTTGAAGAATGTCAACAGTAGCAAAACGTTTAATAATGTGATTTTAAATCATTAGAGTGTTAATGAGACAAATCACTCAGTTTGCCAGTATACAACTTTTGCCAGTTGAATACCAACTGTAAAAAGGAATATTCTCTCCAGTGAACCAGTGAAAACACGACACTTGAACATGCTTTGTGAATGCTGATCACTACTGCAAGGGGTCTCCCTCGAAAACACTCATGAATTTTTGGAAGAAGGTGGCAGAGAGGATGGGCAGAGCTGTTAATGAAATGGAAATACATCAAAGGTACATTGCATAAAATGAAACAATGAGACATGTTGCACATGGGGCTGAGCCAACAGCCTAATGAAATCACAAGAAGAATCCATCTGGCATGGAACAACACTAAAAATAGCCTGACCTTATTTCAGGATCTATCAGGCTATTAATTGTGGCTATTAATGTCAGGAAAAAATTAGACTTTGATTGATCAAATTTAAAAATCCATGCTTATTCCAGTGTTTAAATTTGGGAATAATTTCAACCTGGTGCAAAATGGATTACTTAACTTTTTTATGGTAAACACAACAAAAATTACAGTTATTTAAGAAAAGATAAATTTTAATAAAAGGAACATTATGTGTTGTTCTATTTTTTTTATGCAATGCTTTTTCTTGAAAATATGTGACTGGACAGCATTAACTAGTTGTCACAAAAAGCATCCTAGAAAAACCCAACAGTCAGAAATCAAAAACTAATATGTCAAAAACTTTTGTGAGACATATCACTTGCCTTTTAATTTTATTTAACAAGTTGATTTAGAAATGGTACTCAGATTTGTGGAATGCACATTCAATAGAAAGAATTAAAGGACAACTATCTAAAACTAGTGAAAGACAGGATACGAAATAAAGAATATGAACATGGGAAACATGAGGCAAGTAGTAAGATCTACAAAATTCTTCTGATTCTTCCCATTCAGTCTTCCTGGACCCCAAGTATACTTTGACAATGGGAGCTGAATATCAGGGTTGAAAAGCAGGGATCTAAGATTACAATACTCCCAAAGATCAGCACCTGTGGGTGTTTAGGCTCTCTAAAGTCATGAGAGAGGATCAGTGACTCTATGCCCACTTACATCAAAGCTTATTTTGGCTTTGGACAGAAAATACTATAATTTAACTTGGATTCTATAACCCATGAAACAATTTGTCTCCACAGTGTTAGATGTTTACTTTATGCTAACTAAAAAACAATATTACCTTTCAGAAGTGCTAATAACTAGCTAGTTAACTTTAAAGATACTTAAACATAGGAACACCAGAGATGTTACTAGGCACTTCTAGTCTTCCTCTAGGCATATCTGGAAGTCCTGACAGTGTTGAAAAAGCAGCTGCTTGACTCATGTTCAAGTTTCAAAAATCGTAATTAAATCTATCTTTCCATTACTTCTCTGGACTGACCTGTCCAGAAAAATTATTTTAGGGCATATCTGCTAAACTGTATTTCCTGTAAAATAAATGATATGATGGCTGCATTACCATACACCTAGCTCATCTGGTTTGGAAAATTTGTGTCTATATTTCCAAATATTTAAGAGAGAGACAAAATTCCCCTAACACCCCATGACATTACAGGCTGTATTATGGGACTACACAATATTATAGGCTGTACTTGGTTTGGCTGGGATGGAGTTTATTTTCTCCACAGTAGCCCATGTGGAGGTATGATTTGATGTGTGAAACAATGTTGATAACACACAAGTGTTTTGGCTATCAATGAACAGAGCTTGCACAACATCAAGGCTTTCTCTCCTTCTCATTTTGCCCTTCCTGTCCCAATAGCAAGGAGGATGGAGACGGGTGAAGTGTTGGGAGGGGACCTAGCCAGAATAGCTGACCCCAAATGACTACAGGGATATTCCATATCATACAATGAAACCTTGCTTTCCAGGAAAAGTCTAAACATCTGTCCACTGATGGGAAGTAGTGAATGAATTCCTTATTTTGCTTTGCCTGCACATGCAGAGTTTGCTTTCCCTATTTGAACTGCCATTACCTCAATATAAAACTCTGCTTGTCTCTCTCCTATTTTCTTCTTGACCCATATCAGAGAGGAGTGAGCTGAGTGTTTGGTTATTGCCCAGAGTTGATCCACCACATGCTGTCACTAAATCTGTTTTGGGAAAGTTCCCTGGGTCAGAAGGAGATGCACACACAAGCAAATGTATCTGGCCTAGTCACTACAGCATCTTCCTAGCAGAGGAAATATCATAAAATGAAACCAAAATAAATTAAACTGAATTACTTCT
This sequence comes from Calyptomena viridis, assembly GCA_013390005.1. Taxonomy (NCBI): domain Eukaryota; kingdom Metazoa; phylum Chordata; class Aves; order Passeriformes; family Eurylaimidae; genus Calyptomena; species Calyptomena viridis. The sequence continues at coordinate 23,410 of WEIV01002930.1, forward strand.
GGGAGCAAGAAGGAAAACATTGGTCTCCCAGCCTACTCTCCCAAAAATATCAATTTGGAGGAAGAGGTAATTTGTTCATAGTTTGTATTTGTGTCTCATTTTAGAGAATGTTCTAGCATGCAAATCCTGATCAGAAGGAAATGCCTACTTGTAAGGCAGAAGACCCCAAGTCCTGTGGAGCACTACAGTGGCCTGGGCTTAGCAGATACACTACACCTTGACTTTTCTTATTGGCTAGTCTAAATAAGTCCCTCTATGATAGCACTGCTGTGCCTCATATCTAAGAGAAATAACTCTTCCCAGGCACCAGGTAAGAGCAAGGTGACTAATTCAGAGATGTCTCTTTCTACAATAAGCACCTTCTGTTTATTTATCTAGTTCACATCATGTGTTGGAGAATGAAACAGCTCACAGACATTTCTCAGTTTACTGTCAATATTTCTCTTGAATGTGTGTGGTCATTTGTTCTTTATTATTTAAGACACAAGAATACTAATATAGAAGTGGTATAAAAGTATTGTTAGACTGTGTTATGGGAATAAATCAAATAAATTCAGCATCTTGTCACTAATGGAATTGCATCTGTATTTTGAAATTCTAACACTGTAGCTGCAGAGGATCCTGGGCACAGGCCCAGAACTGAAAATGAGAACTGTGGCTCCCACTGTCCCTCTTGGAAGAACTAGAGAACATTAAGTGTAAAATGTCTCATTAAAAAAAAAAAACAAAAAAACAAACCAAACCAAAAAACAACAGGAGAAAGAAAAGACAGACCTCTTGAAAGTGAAACCATAGCAGATGGTTCTGATGTTAGAATGGAAAACTGATACAGAAGTGATAGGAAGCCTTTAAAGAAAGCTGAATGCAAATGAACAGAGAAATTTTATTTAACTTTTCCACCCTTCCCAATGGCTGATATTCCCAACAAGGGATTAAATTCTCTTCTTCTTTATAGCACTGTCATTCTTCTAAATTGCTCTTGGCTGTGATCTTTGCATGTGCTCTGTGCCATAATTTCTAAGTTTTATGAATTGTCAGTAACAAACAAACTGGCCAGGACAATCCCTATTAAACTTCACCATCAATAGTCTTCTGAAAGACAGCACTAAGCAACATGATTGGTGTAGACAGATAAATAATTAGGCTTATGCATTGATATCATAAGAAACAGATGTGGACAAAACATGACAGATGAGAGACATTAATTATGAGCTTTAAAAAGATAACTAAGATGATGCAAGAAGAAAGATTAGATTCTGGCTGGCTAGCTTTGTGCTACTTGCTTTTCCTGCCTCCAAACATTTAAGCCTGTTAGTCTCTTTGTGATGTGTTTGCTTTGTCTTTCTCTGTGTCCTTTATCTTCAAATACAGTTGATTTTACAATCTAAAATGACAATAATATCAAATGCTTGTAGAAAAACAGATTTTTTTCAAACTCTAAATAAAATCAATGATTTACTTTAGGATAACTTTTTTCCTAGAAGTCATAAAAAGAGCTATTAATAGGAAAATATTAAGTCTATCAGTTTGAGCTGTTATTTATCATGAGCAAATTTCATCTATAAAAGAAGTATAAACAAATTAAAAGCTCTCTGCACCATTTTAATATTACACTGTGCATCTAGGTATCTGTCTAATAAGTTCGCAGGGTGCACACTGCTGTAAAAGGAAATATTCATATTTTATGTCCCTGGTAAAAGGACAGCCTTATGAAATCACCTTTTTTTCCCCCCAAAAGAAAGGCTAGTTTAGTAAATCACAGTTTATGCATTCAAGTATAAATTACAAATTATGTATATATAATATGCTATAATTCACCTGACTGCAATTATCATTCCTGATTTTCCTAGAAAAGAATTAACTGTGTAACTGTAAAAGACATGATTAATTTTAAGATGTGTTTATAACTTTTATGCATTACTGAACAGAATTTCTATGTGAAAATAAACAAACTCTATATATTAATAAAGAAACACTTAATACTTACATAAGGGATTGTGTCCAAGGTGTCTGTGTTGACAATTATAGGGGCAGGGCTTGCCTGAAAGAGAAAAATAAAAGAGATAAAACAAATTTAAAGACCTGAAATGTATTAATATTTAAATACCCCTAATGATAGATTAAATTAGAAGTTCAAAAGCCTGTCTTTCCATTGAATTAAAATTGTACAACAGGACATAACTTTCAGTACTGCTCAATCAACTAAGGATGAAGGAAATAGCTCACTGTGAGCTTTCTTTTCAATTTCATTAGGCTTTGGATCACATCCTGAATATACAATATCTAGACATTCATTTTTAGTAGAACTATAAGAACCCTCATGTATTCAACTTAGAATTAGAGGATGTTGGTCTTGAGGGTTCAGCTTCCCCACCTTACAAGTCCACCTTTTTTGTGTGAGGAAAACCAAGATCTTTACAGATGATAAACCTCAACATTTAATGTTTACACTACTTAGAAGTACTATATAGATATGAAGTATATATATATGCACACATACCATGGTATTTATGTGTAGGCTGTATATTCTGCATGGTACATATGCACTCAGCTAACATTCAGATTGAACTATAGACCCTAAAGAGATTTGTGAATCTGCAAAGCTGCCTAACCTGATCTTTAATTTATTGATGAAGCTCATATCCAGGCTAGTTTCCAGCCACTTGAAATGCCCTAACCTCTTCCTCTTCCCATGCTGGGATTCAGTGGTATTGATCCAAGGCCAAGCTCTGATTTGACCCAGCTGCATAAGCTTGGCTCAGACTGTGGAGAAAATTACAGAGTTGTGAAAAGTGTAGGCCACAGGCAAGCACCATCAGTAAAATGCCAAAATGAGACAGGACTGCTGAGATGGGATTGTTAATAAGTCAAGGACTCAGGAGAAGGATCAACAGTACAAAAAGTGATGGAAGACACCCTTTCTCTGCCTGACTAACGCCTAGTTGGGCAGCAAAAACTCTTCAGGCACTGTATCGGGCTGGTGAAAATACTAATGCTTAGCACAGAATCTCACTAGTTCTGTTTATCCACACTGTACATTTGTCAATGAATTACTTTCTGTACTTTAAACTTGTACAGCTTGCAGCATCTATTTGTGCATGATGGGCATGAACATGGCATTACTGAAAACACGGATCATATTTCTATCATCAAATATTCACTGCAGGATTTTAAAACGTACATAACAACAAAAATTAAGAATGTTGCATTAGGGCAACAATTCAAATACTGTGACAATATTAAAAAAGTGATTTTTTTTTCCAGTTTTGGTGCAATTATTGAAAGATAATTCTGTGTTCAAAGAAATTGTAAGTTACTGGAGAACAGCTACTATTGATTAATGCCATTATTTCTATACAATGGTGTAAGCCATGAATAAAAACTGAAATGCATACAATTTGGTGTGTCTACATTTCAGTTGTCATGGTAAAGTACAATTTAATATTAAAATGTTTAGTATCTGAAAAGATATTATATACCCATACGCAGTTATTCTCACTGTGCCCCATAACACTAGACACACTGAGGTGATAAGTAAAAGCTGAAGGCAACATGATTATAATATTTTTAGCTTTAGGCATAGGGAATTTATAATCATATTATCCTTGAAGATTAAACAAAGGATTTACTTTTTACAATCATAGTTTTTACTTCCATGAATATTTAGCTCCATACACTTAAAGAGTGTACATTTGGTACAGGAAGAAAAAGCTTGCATTTCTTTTACAGTATTGATTTTAACTTATTTTTATTTTTACCCACTGTGTTGGTCTATTACAAACTGTAAACAACTTTGCAATTTTCAAAATAAAAGCATCTTTCCACTGATTAAAAAAAACAATATCCATTAAAATAACAAACATCTTTCAGATGAAATTTCCAAAGCATTCTCATATCATCACCAAATGAGGAAAAAAGCCTTTTATCTGTATCAGATTTTCCTGAAGTAAAGCTACAGAAATGAGAAACTAGCAAATGTGGGATCACTATAAAAAAATATCATTTAGGAGACTTGGAATTTCTTTTGAAAACTCAGTTCCTCCTTCCTATTACAAACAGAAGCAGAATCTGAACATTCTTCATCCTGCATCTCAAATGGTTGAAGAGAACAAATTTGTTCTTTCCAGACTACTCTTCTCCAAGGCAAACAAACCAAGCTTTCTTTTCTACTGAATGTTCTGTGCTCAGACCCAGCCACTTGGTTATCCTCCATCCAACACGCTTTGACACAATGGAGAACCTGGAACTGGATCCAGTACTCCCGATGCAGTGTGGCAGGTCATGAGTAGAGGTCCCTCAAGCTGCTGCCCAATCTGTTATTAGTGCAGCCCAGCTTGTCATTTGCCTTAACCACTGCAAGGGCACATGGCTGACTTATGTGCAACTTGTTCTCTACTGCATAAACCTGCAGCTTAGCCAGACTGTGCCTGGCTAGGACTGCTCCATGTTTTATTCTGTCCCAGGCCAGAAAGTCTTGTCCATTTCCACCGAACTCTGTGAGGCTCCTCAGCCCATTTCGCCTGTCTATTGAGTTCCCTTTGAACCACAACTGTCCAATGTATCATCTGCTCTTCCTAGTGTGGTGCTATCTCAAAGCTTGCTGACAGTGCATTCTATGTAATCATTCTGGTTATTAATGAAGATGATAAACAGCATTAGCACCCGTAACAATTCTGTATGACCACCACAAGAAACTTGCCATCAGTAACTGGATTTTGAACTGCTGAACACTACCCTTTGGGTCTGGTGGTATTATAGCCAGTGTCCCACTCATCTCCTACTAAGTACAGCCATCCATTCAGTTTCTCTCTCATTTGGCTAAAGTGAGAATTTGTGCTGCAAACCTTGCTAAAATAAAGGCAAATGACATCTACTGATTTTCCTTCGTCCACACAGTTAGTCTTCTAAAAAAAAAAAGAAAGCTGTTAGGTTGGCAAGGCAAAATCTAACCTTTGTAAATTGATCTCCTTCTCTGTAATCACCTCTCTCTGTCCTTCATGAGCTTTGACAAGATTTTCTGGAGGCACCCACCAGGGTGCTTCCATTTCTACCTAATCCTGATCCCCAGGTTATTGCTTAATCTATCATCCTTTTCACAGTAAAAGTCCGAGCATTTTAAAGCTGCTCCTTTGAACCGTGTGATCCTTCCCTGACTTACCCTTCTACACAGCCTGTAAAGAATTAGTTTTCAAGCCAGAATATCTCTCAGGGTTCATTTCAACACTGTGCTTACTGCATTTTTTACTGATTGGAAGAACCGAACTAAACTATCAAACTGATTATTTACTCCTACTGAAGCATTTATCCCAATCGGACAGACGGGCATGAAAAAATTTATGAAGCAATAGTTTCAGATGGATATCATGACTATAGCCACTCTCACAACTAATATCATCAGTGCATTTTCCTTTTCTGTTCCTCCTGTTCGTACCTGTGCATGTATCTGTGTGTGTGCATGTGTGGGACAATGCATCTGTGTGATGACTTTTCAGGGTTTTTTTTCAGGGGGGTTGGGTTTTTTAATGACAAAAATTATTTAATACAAATATTTTGCTTCAGTTTCTCTGATATATGGTAATTTGAAGAACACTGACCTCCTGAGCCCTAACATTGGATTAAAGTGCAGGAAATGGAGATGATTTTATTAGCTGGGCCCTGTTTGTAGCTCATGCTTTAAAGAGGAGACTTCAATCATAAGAAGCTGAAAAGACAATTTGCAATCACTGGAGAGAGCCTTAAATATAGTGCTAACCATGTAGTACACAATAGCATCAAAATAGCCCTGTAATCACAGCGAAATTACTGAAGGGATAAGTCAAGAGACAACCAGTATCAACAGGAAGTCAGAAAGATTTTACCTTCCAGGATGATGTGTCTGTATTGATTCTGACTTAAAAACATGTCATGTACCAGTCCATCAAATTCTCCAGAAAGATACTCAGGTATCTCTGTATTTCTTATGGAGGACACTGACAAATCTATCAACCAGGACCCAATAACAGGACTTCCAATTGTGCATAAACTAACAAAGTTATGAAAAAAAAAAGCCTAGATTCTCTCACAAACCTCTGCCTACTGTGTCTTTGAGACAGCACTGTCTCTTATCTCTAATAATCTATATACCCACACATATATATATATACACTCTTTATCTAGGTTTGAGACTGGGTGAGAGGACGAAATAGCTTTCTGGAAGTTAATGACTTTATTCCTAGCTATGCCCTTTGACCTACTCTGCAGTCTTAACCAAGACATTGAATTATGCTTTACTGAGCTCTTCCCACCTGCAAAATAAAACCAAACCAATCATCAGAAAATATTACTGAGTGCAGTGAATAGAGTGATCTTGCTTTCCCCATTCCTTGTTCACTTTCCTTTCTGCCCCAATCCTTATCTACACATTAAGTATTATAATAAGCTGATAATGTACTATGTGAGCTGTCAGCCTTACAGCTCCTGCTCCCTGTACAGACCTTTCTCCTGCCCTTGACTAGAAGCAGCACTTTCAGCTGAGCCATTTCTGTGCTTTGAAGAAAAGGCATCACACTGACAGCTGCAGTGACAGATTGGTATAGCTGAGACAAAACTTGAATAGCTTTGGGGAAAAAAACAAGAAAGAAGATTTTTTTATTCTTCTTCTTAAAGGACTTGAGTATAACAGACTTTGCTTCCATAAATTTATAAGAGATTGTTCTGCTTGCAGCAAGTCAGACAGTGTAGTTGTTTTTCTGCCAAAAGCACACCTTAGAAGCAAGATAGAGTGAAAGCACTTGAAGCCAGTAGAAAGGGAACAAAAAGGCATACGGTCTAGTTCATGAACATTTACTCTTCTACCAAATTCTCTACAAGTGTATGACATGACTCATGCCTCTCAGATAAGATGAACTTTCCCTCTACCATGAGTGCTAGCATTATCCTGCTTGACCGGTTTTCCTTATAGCACTTACAGCTTTAGAGACTATCCATATTATACTGAGTTTCTGTCTTTGTTCAGCATTCATAACTTTTTATTTTAACTGTTCCTACTATGCAGTGCTGTATTCCAACACCAGACCATGAAATCACTTTCATAGTTGTGTGGTAACTATTTTATAAACAATGAGCACAGCACATTAGTGTTAGCATTTTGTGTCTTAATAATACGAAGTGGTACAGCCTGTATATTTGTACATGAATAGGGCATGCTGCATTTCTGTGATATATAGTGTCACACTGTTTAAGGACTTAAGAAAGTAATGCTGAGTTACATAAAATTCATTTCATATTTTTAAAAGTATCCTTTCACAATTGCAAGAAGTAGATTTACATTTGCACATAATGGCAAGAAAGATTAAATGAAAATTTAGATGTCAAACCAGTAATTCTCTGGCATGCTATAAGGCCTCCAGATCACAGAACACACAGAACCTTTTGTTGTATTTACCACTGAATTACAAAGTGTAAGACTAAGAAGGATAAAAAGTCATTTCCTTGTTATTAATCAGAAAATGTAAAGGATATGAAGCATCTTTGAACATCTAAAGAATGACTCTGCAGCAAACGATCCTAACTCTACTTAGAGACATAAAACAGAAGTCAAATGCAGCTTTGCTTGCAGTCTGCAGCTGTCAAGAACAGAAGGAAAATGCCTCAAGAAATCCTCAAGACCACTCCCTACAAATATAATGCAATGTCATACAAGGCCGTTTAATTTAAACATAAATTAATTGGACCTTTCAAAGAAGATGGCCTTATTTTTGGGCTTGGAATTTTACATTGGTTTTCACTTAATCTGTAGGCATAATTTTGTATTTAAAATCACATTAACTGGCATTATTTAAAAAAATATAAATATTTAAACACAAGGAAAACCTAGCATTTCTGTGTGGATCCACAGGCTATAATAGGGAATGGCAAGAAAGAACCTACTTCACAGCTGCTTAAGTTTCCCCTGTAATGATCTTACCTTTCAGCTCTTTGAATTAGCAACGATTAACATAGTAGGTAACTTTTTGCCCAATATAAGATCCAGTGAAGGACACAGAAATGTCAATGGGAAAAGCTCTGTAGAGAATGAGAGATAATCATGGTACATCAGAATTTCCAGTGAAGATACTATTTAACTAAATGTTACTATGCATTAAATTTTGAGGTGATAACCTTCCTATCACTAGACAGGGTGGATCCATCTGTCCCATTCTAGGATGCCAAGTGCCGTGCTAAGACTCACACAGAAGTCCCATTATCACATCTCTACTGACTCACAAAAGAAATTGATGCAGAAATTGATACATCAGTGCTCTAGCTTTGATTAGAAACCTAGGCCTAAATCCTGTGTTTACATATACCACTTCAGCACATGTTCTTGGCCTTTTGAAGGTGAATGGGCCATAACATTCAAGTTATTACACAGATCTCCAATGTCCTATGATCTCAAATATCTGTAAAGTTCTTTTAACCTGGTAGTATATTAATTTGTTGTATTAATATACAACATGTTATACAATGTTAATACAATATACAATGTTGTATTAATAGTGTAGACTATTTCTTACATTNCTGGCAGAGTTCAAGAAGTGTTTGGACAATGCCTTCAGGCACATGGTGTGATTCTTAGCCCTGTGCAGGGCTAAGAGCAGGACTTGATGGTCCTTGTGGATCCCTTCCAACTCAGAATATTCTGTGATTCTGTGATTTTAGGCACCCTATTTGACCCAGCTGCAGCTGCAGCCTTGGTGTGCACAAAGATAAAATTCCTTCTAGAGAGAGAAAAACAAAAGCAAAGCAAAACTACAGCCATTCTTTCATAGAATCATAGAATCATTTAGGTTGGAAAAGACCTCTAAGTTATCAAGTCCAAATGTTAACCCAGCACTGCCAAAGCCACCACTAAGCCACATCTACAAATACTGCATGCAACACTTTCTCCAAATGCTGACTGGGGCTGGAGGGAAAACAAATGCATATGCAATCTCAACACAAACAATGGAGGGGCTGGATCTGGACTGCACATGCAACCTTAATTACAGCATTTTCCCACACTTGGCTTTCCCTCCTTTGTCTTCAAAAGTGAAAGGCTAACTTGCCCACCATATGACTTCTTATTTTTAAAATCATGGTACACTAAGCTTACAAAGAAGTTATCCAGTATCTTATTCTGTTACCTTTTTACATCCTCAAATACCTGAAGTCTGAAGTCTGGTGTGGGGGTCAACACAACCAGCCTCAAAAACACAGAAACAAATAGACTAAAAATTACAATGCAGATGAAGAGAATAAAAAAAAGAGAATGCAAAATTAAACGTGTAGTAGGAGAATTACTTTAACAGAAGTCAGTATCTGTTCAAGAGGTTTATCAGAACATAAATTTCAAAGAATGAAACACCTGCTTTCAGGAACTAATCCATTACATTGAGCACTGTACATAGCAGCCCAGAAAGAATAGAATCAGTGCCAAAGACTGCTCATCTCTGCTTGGCAAGAGCAGAAGACAACAAAGCTTACTGATGCCACAGCTAAAATTCTCCATAGAGAGAAAAGAATAAGAAATACAGAAAAAAAACACTTAAGAGTTTTAGAAAGGTTTTAATTTCACAAATAGCAAAATCACAATTGATCTTGATTCATCACTGAAGTGGCCACAAGAAGAGCTGGGGATTACTGTCGTCCATAAAATACACCAAATTAACTCATGGATTCAGGCTAAGTATATATAGGCAAAGTTATTTTGCAAATGCTTTTACTGAATGAATACGTATTTAACTATATAGGAAGAACTTGAAGAAATAAACTTGATTTTGAATATCTGCAATAAACTCAAATTCAAGTTGATCAGTGCTGGAGCAAAGAACGTTTTGATTTTTATGTAAGTGGAAGTAAGCTTCTAACTTAACATCCTCTGAAAAAGTTTGAATTAATGTCCCAAAGTGTCCCTTTATTTCCCACAACCACTACATGATGAATAAAATTAACAAAATTATTCCAAGTATACCACTTGCCAACAGCTTGTTTCAAACCCGAAATCACTGCAGGACCACTATTTCTACATTATGTCAGTTCAAAACATAAGAAACACCCATGTGTGAAGTGCAGCTATCCAGGGCTCAGGGGGAATCAGCTGTTTTATACGATTTAGCTTCGTGTGGCATAAAATACATTTCTCAGTGGAGATGCTCTGTTGCATGAATTACAACTATCTGATGCTTTACTACAGAACTTGCTAACCATTTTCAAATGTCAGTTTTCTTACTGATGGCCTTCTGCCTGAGAGATTGGGTGCTCTGTGGGTGACTTCCAGGACAGCACATACCAGAACTGCCATTTTTCCACAATTTTACAAATCATAGCACCCAGTAGGAACATCACATGCTGCTGAGCTTAGCCAGGGCTCTCTTTGTGAACCTTTGTAACACCATCAGGTTACTAGTCTGGTTAAGATGATGCAATATTATTTTAAAATAGATGGTAGAAATAAGCACATGCCATTTTCTTTTTGTATTTAGAACCAGTTTCCTTCATAGTTTAAAAACAGCACAGAGAAAAAAATCAGTCCAATTTCTACACTTTGTACTTTCTTATTCCTAACTCTGCTACATTCAAGTGTCTTGCTTAAGGATTATGCCCTTCTAGGCATGAATCTAGTGTCTCTCCTGCCCTCCTTCTGCTCTTTACTCTGTACAGAAACAGTGAGGGTTTGGAAGAAGTGAGATGCAGGGGAGGCCTCCATGAGGAGAAGCCAGAGCTGCTTTGTGCTGGACACAGTCAGTTCCAACCAGTCCCACACCAGACCCACCACTGGGGCAGGAGAAACAAGTAATAAGGAAGAAAAGGGTGAAGACAAAGGAGCAAAGAGAAACAAGCATATCCTGACCCTGGCTTCAAGCCCATATGTGAGGGACCCCCATTCTCCCATCTCAGTGAAGGGGCTGAGTGGGACCTAAAGTGGTGACTAGAGGAGGGAAAGTGTCTGGAGTGAAGCTGAACCTTGCAATGAGGTGTTTTCCCTAAGTGTGAGTTTAACTGTTTGTCATCTTTGTTTCTCAATACACAACTTAATAATTAAATGTTTATGTAGACTTGAAAGAAAGTTAAATTCCCTAAGTTGAGTCTACTTTGCCTTCAATTTACCTATTATTCTGAAATTTCACTGCAGAACAGATATTTGTACAGTATCTTTTATTTATTCATCCTATTTTCTTATTAATCTACAAATCATGTATTGGAGCTGAGACTGGAATAGCAGAAGAAAGCAAAGGAAAAAGGTCTTTGGTTAGAAAAGAAAATGTCGAATAACCTGTATCTTGTGCAGTCACAAACTCATTTGAGCTGGGCTCTGAAGTGAGCACCAGACTTGGGGTTGTTTTTGTAGCAGAGTAGCAGACAGAACAAATCATAAAATCATGGACTGATACAGTTGGAAGGAACCTATAAACTCATCCAGTCCAAGCCTCTGTGATGAGCAGGGTCATCTTCAACTACATCTGGTTACTCAGATCCCGTCCAACCTGACCTTGAATGTTTCCAGGGATAAGGCATCCACTATCTCTCTGAACAATCTGTGCAAGTATTTTACCACTATCATTGTGAAAAACTTCTTTCTTATATCTAATCTAAATCAATCATCTTTTAATTTAAAATCATTAGCCCTTGTCCTATCACAACAGGTGCTGTTAAAAAGTCTGTCCCCATCTCTCCTATAACACCCCTCCAAGTACTGCAAGGCCACAATATAGTCTGTCAACAAAAAGGAAGAAGCAGTAGTGCAGCCACATGTAAAGTTATTGTGTAAAAATAGAAACACATAAAGTAGCAACTGATTGTTCTTTTATATATATCCTTATATATACTCTATAAAGAGGAGCTTTCCGTGGAAAATGAAAGCTACACGTTCTTCTCCTAACATGTAGTCTATTAAATAGCAATGCTGTTGACCCCTTAATTCTTAGAAATAGCATTAAGCGAAGAACTTCAAAACACAAAACCGATGCAACATGGCACCACAGGTTTGGAGAATAGTGAAACCATGTAAAGGGACTGAACCTGAGCTGAGAAGTAACAGTGCCATAAAAGGAGATCTATATGTAATAGCTTAAATGAAGAAAGTGCTGGGAGTTATTGTAAGTCTGAGAAACACAACTGACATGACTGCAGAGCACAGAAAGACAGTCTTTCAAAGTTGTACAGGACCTTAAAAATACATCTTACTGGAAAAAAATGAAGGCAATTCCCATCAAGAAACAATCAAGGGAAGAGCATCCTTGTGAACTTAAAAAAAAAAAAATCAGATTATGGGTGCAAAAAGATGTATCAATATTAAAAAGACAGACTTCAAAAGCTAGACTGAAAGCAAAAGGAAGAAATATAAAAAAAAAGAACCACAAAATAATATTACGCATGATACTGAAAAACAACTTGTATAGTGAAAAATTATACTTGCTTGGTTTTCAACAAATATTTTGCTATTTTTAACATGGGAATATTTTTCACTTTCATGCCAAAGGCAGCCAAGCAGATTTTATACACAGATACAACTGTGTGGCAAATTCAACAAACTATAGTACAGTCTCTCTAGAGGAGACATCAAATCCTTGTTGCCTAAAGCTCTTTGTATAAACTTAAGACTGAGCACTGAAATACATTTTGTAGGCAGTATTCACATTTTGACAGATGGGCAATGTGACCTATGAGGTCTTTCCCCATCTTCACATTTTAGTATTCTGTCATTTCTGAACAGTGTTGTTTTGGCTAGAATTGAATGCAGAAACACTGAGTAAAAAAATATTATCTTAAACTGAATTAAAAGAGATGGGGGCAATTTTAACAGTGACTTATCTAGCAGCAAGTAACATGGCCCTTTTTCTCATGAGGCAAGCACAAGAAGTAACACAAGGCACCGCTCTGAAACGACCATTCTTAGATTACAGGATATCTTTAGGTACTTTGTAAAACACAAACATTTAGGATGCTGTTGTTTGTAAGTGTTATTTGCAGTGACCCAGACAGAACAAGAAAAGCTCTGTGCTCTCTGGATTTAGTGTGTGAATGTGTATAATTAAAAGCCACTTATCCCACAAAATGAAACAACCTTCCTTGTACACAAAGACAACATTGACCTTTCACTGTCACTGTATCAAACAATAGATGTAACAATCATAAGAGACACAAAACCTGAAATCTGTCAGAACTGATCTACCAAGATTGAGAAGATGGATTTGCAAATCAATTAGGGGAACTTCAAATGTCACAACAACCCTTCATGAATTTAACATAATCCCCCAAAACGCTGGAACATTAAATGGTTCATAACGTCAAATCAGCCTCTTCCTATAGTAATAACAGCAATAACAATAATAAGCAACTCCTAGATATATTCTCTGTCTCTGATATGATGGTGGCTTGTTTCTCTTCTTTTAATGGAAAAGCTCCAGGAGAGGACTTTCAGAAATAAGCTTTGATTACTGTTAGGAGGGAAAAGAAAACAATTTCTGACAAAGAAAATAGTGGAAGTTATGAGGTGCTAGGAGAGAACACCTGGAAAAGGACTAAACATAGCATTTAGTAACATAAACGGAACTGTCTGCTTAAGGCAGAAGGTAGGCAGAATACAGGAACTAAAGAGCACAGCCCTAAAAATATTCAGCTTCAGGAACTCAGATTTGTCTTCTGCCTATNCTCCAAAGTTAAAGTCAGCCCATCTTTCACATGCTGCTATTTGCTTTGTGACACATTTTAAAAGGTATTCTTCAATTACAGTATAAGCTCCCTACTCATACACAAACATGGGTCCAAGCATCTTTTGCTATCAGCACATCTGGTATTGAAGACACTTTTGCTCACTTACTGGTTCAATACTGATCTGATACAGTAAGAACTGAATAATTCTTCAGATTGTTGGTAACATACTTAACAGTTCAGATATATGTCTCTTTTGCACAATATTAACATATTTTCATTTAAAAATACCCCACTAAATTTATATTCAACCTGAATTGAAGATACATGGAAAAAAAAGATAATCTCTTCTTTCTTTCCAGCACATTCTACCTGGCTTACCTAACCCGGTCACCAGAAGCATCATTCTGCATCTGCTGTTAAAATACTTTCAGTGCATATGACATTAATATAAATAAATTGTTTTTTCAAAATATTTAGAATTAAAATTAGTAATACATATTGATGTAAATATAGAAGAGATTATTTAACTTGATTGTTTTATTTTATACACAATATACAAAGTCTTATGTCATTTGGTGATAAGCAGTAATACCCATATGTTCAACTTATATTTATTATACACAGTTGATAAATATTCCTTCCTTTAAAAGCTATATCTGAATTACAAATTTTTTGGGAAATAAGAACTGTATGTAATGTAGCTTCCTCTT
>WEIV01002931.1:0-33843 GCA_013390005.1 Calyptomena viridis
TTTTGGCTGGAGGAATAACAACTTGAAACTTCGCTTACTCAAGAAACCTGTTCACAATTTTGTCTGTCTTTTTTTTTTTTTTTTTCCCCAGCGTTCCTGAAATAAACTTCCTGCAATTCTTTGCAGTGTGCAGGTGTCCAGACTCCCCTTTACTCATGGTCGCCTGTGAAACCCGTCAGGCGACTGAAGGCTGTACCTAAAATTCTGCTGGCAGTGCAGCACACTGCAGTGGCCTTGCTCTAGTTGCAGTGGACACCTTGTGCAGCTACAGGCTGTAGCATCCCCTCGTAGTCCGAACAACTGAGTATTGCGGTCCAGGAGTCTACACGTGTGGAGGACTGCCTGGAATAGAAAAAGGAAAGCTGCAGAGATTGTAAGCTGCTGCTTGATCCGTGTGGCTGTTGTGCCGAGGAGCATCAAAACATTGCTGGATGGATCCGACAGCTCGTTGCAAAGTAGAGGGTCAGTCTCGCTGGTTATTTGCAGTTATTAACCTTAGTGGATTTTAAATTTTTTTGTTTCCTTTGTTTTTGTATTTTTCTCTGTATGCATAAGAGGATTGTGGCCTTGCAACCAGAATGCTCATGTTCAGGAAACTTAAGGCTGTTCCTACTGAAGGGCTTTGAAGATCAGCAGGCATTTCCTCCAGGGCTTACAGCACTGTTGGAGGAAACAGTCACTGCAGAAATCTTCAGGCCTATTCCCCCGACTTTGGTCATTCCTTACCTCACCAGCACGTGGATTATGCTGTTTGCAGACTGTCTAAGCTGCATGATGACCTCCGTGGATTCCTCATGAGCTTTTACAAGGCCAGGCCAGTGTACTTTGTAAAATCCTTTAGAATGCCTGCTAGGCTTTTAAAGTCCCAGAGCAAAGGCTGTACTACAAGGAACTTGGAAGGTCAGCAGCTGGATATGGTTGTGGATAAAGGGGGATTTGTGTCTTTGTGTGTGTATGAAGTTCTAATTTTGAAAATACAATTTTTTTTCAGGTCAGATAGAGATATATGGTTTCTGAGAAGGCTTCTATTACTCTCTGATAAAGCTAAGGGACTTTTGAATTCCATAAGAAATTGTTGAACTGAATCCCTGTGCCCTTTTTTTGCATGCATGTTGCAGTCTATGAAAATTAACAGATGCTGTTTCATTTTGTTAGTGTGCTGGAAGCACCTCCCACAGGTTAGTTTCACTGTGTGTACTTCAAAATAGAAAGAAAACTCATGCTGAAGAGTACGAGTTGGCAAGTAGTACTGCTGTTTAAAATTTTCCTAGTGGCTTTCCTGTGCGGATCTCAACTTGGAGAGGCTTGCCAGCACTATCTATTGCTGTAATTAATTTACTTAACTAAACCAAGAAAGAAACTTTGTATTTCAGAATTTAGAACTCCGCAAACAACCCCAAAGGCTATTGGCCCAGCTGGTATAAGCCACAAAAGATCTGCTGGTGTGCTCACAAAACTGTGGCAACTTGTTCATCGGTGGGAGAGAGTTTTTCTGAAGGCTGGATTTCTCCTTCACCTGGAGGAAGCAGTAAACCTCAGTTTGAGTGATCTGCAGTACTCTAGCATCTATGGCAAATACATATCTAGACTGACCCCAGGTGAAATTAAAACTGCTAGTTTGTATCTTTTAACTCTGGGTCGCAATAACAGGAGAATGTCAACTCATGGATGTCTGTGCTTAATATCTCATTGTGTAGATGCTGTAGATCTGTTCCTGGTCCTTAGCAGACTGTAGGAGGTGGTTGACTTGAGACCTCTTCGTGCCTCGTACAGTGCAGGGCAGATGTTCCTTTGGCTTGTGGGTCTGCAGGGAGTTTGGCTGGTGTGGAGGTACAAGATAGAAAGGAGTGCTGCTGGTTATCTTGCTCATGAAAAAGCTGTGTAGCTGCCTGGGATACTGCAAATGGAGGCTGACTTTACAAGTGCCTCCCAGGATGGATGGGAGAGCGAGGGCTGTACAGCATGCTTCCGAGTCCCTTTGCTACAGCACATCTCCTCCCTATGACATGTGGTTTCCCCTCTGAAAATTTCAAGCTAAACCCCTTAGTTTAAAAATTTATTTCAAGGGGAGTTGGGAGGAGGAAAGGATATGATGTGTGTTTCTAAACTTTTTAAGTTATCTTGATTATAGATTTTTTTGTTGTCATTTGGAGAATGTGATAGGGGGAATAGTTCTTGTGCTGACCAGAAACAGAAGACAGGAAGATAATGCTGTTAACAAGGTGGAGGAGAAAAGGAGGTGTTTGTTTAGAAAAAGCCTAGTCACTAAAGCCTGTGGGGCAGAGGAACCCTGCTGATAACACAGATGAAACAGTCTGCCTCTTTCCTAACTTTAGAGGAGTGGAAGTTTGTAATAAATGGCTGCCATGTGGCAGCTGTCTCCCAGCTTCGTGAGCCTGGCAGTAGTTAATCCTGTCAGCAAGTCATGCTCCCTGGAAAAGAGCAGTGAGAAGAGCCACAAACTCTTGAATCATTCTCTCTGCAAAATATTTGCATGTTGAATCTTTTTCTTCTTAAAATGAGTTTGGTAATTTGGTGGAGGTTCCCATCTTTAAGTAGCATTAAAGTACAGCTGTGTTGGGTTTTAAATAAAATGTTAGAAATGTGCTGAGATGTTGCGATTCTTTTCTCTCTTTAAACAAGCCATTTTAGTTTTGGAAGGTATATGTTCCAGGGTACAAAATGTGCTGTGTAGAGAAAAGACATCCCATGTTGCTATCCCTATGTGTTAAGAAACTACAGGTTGAGCATCTGAGATCATGATTATCCTTAAAAGCTTGAGGCTTTTAAATTGATCTATTCACTTCAATTTAGTTTTTGTATTTTGCTGAGCATATGGTATCTCTGTCCTATTTCTACAACCCAGAAAAGTAGAATTTTTACTTTAAAAAATGGATGTTTTTGTGCAGTAGTGTAGCAGCATCAAATTTTACAGGCTTATGATAAAATTGTGATGGTTGACAACACTACCACCAGGAAATGGCTTTAAATTCCTGTAATTTATGCTTTTTCTTTTTTGCCTCATTTTACTGTGTTATATTGTGAGGTGTAAAATGTTTTGTCATGCTATTTGGTACAGTGCTTCAAGCAGAGAATGCTCTGGCATCTCCTGCAAAGGCAGTGTGGTTCGACTGCAAAGGATGAGGTGAGGGGTCTGCAGTAAGTGAATTGATGCTCTCCCCCTTGGGCTTGCCTGTGTAAGGATGTTTGCTGTCATATGGATGCAGTTACAGTGGTGAAATGCCATGTGGGACATAGCTTCTCCAAAAGGGAAGAGTCTTTTCCTGGTTTTGCTTACCCTATATTCAGAATTTTGTAAAATTACCTGTGCATTCAGTCCCTCTGTGAGGCTCTTTAAATCCTCATTTATTTATGGAGGAAGAGGCTTGGAACCAGAGAAGCACAAGAAGCAGGCCACTAGCACAAGACATTTTCTGTATCTTCCTCAGCATGATTCATCCTGCCTCTCTAATCCCTGCCCAACCTGACCTGTGCACATGTAGCTCTTGGCTACATGTGAAGAGCAAGTGTGAGGGGATGAAATATATGCTTGTTTCTTCCTCCAGAAACTTGCTTTAAACCTTCACCTCGAGTCCTGCGTCCGACACTGCCCTTGGCTGAGCTGCTGGCCATCAGGGTGAGGGACAGAGACTGGGACAGGGACTGGCCTTCCCTCCTTTCCCCCCTCCCTCCCCAACAGCTGCAGGCACCAATTGCCAGGGAGCAGCCCAGCCACATGGTTTCATAGTTTTTCTTCTTCTTGTTACTAATGGGCCTTCTTGTTTCCGTGATGCTGTGCAGAGGAACAACTGGAGGGATTGTCTCCTCCCAGGGTGGGTGCCTGGGCATCTGCACAGCCAGTTGGTATGGCACAGGAGCCCCTGTTTTTTCAGTGACACCAGGGGCTATTGATGGCACGCTGGGGCTGTGCTGCTGCTGCTGCACAGATGCTTGCTCTTGGCCCACCTTAAAAGGACAAGATATCCCGTGGTTTAGACTGGCCATATATTGTCGGGGATGTCAGCATCTCCGTCACAGCTACCCAGCTGAGCCCAGTGTCCTGCTTCGCCAGCCCTGCGTGCCTGCAGCCTCTCCTCAGTCAGAGCCGAGGGGTGCTGGAACTCGGACTGTTTGAAGAGGAGGCTGCTTTTCTTCTCTGTTACTCAGAAATGTTTTCCATCTGGCTCTTCCTAATGCAATACATCTAGCTCCCCCCTTGGGCTCTTGGACAAGTATCTCATTCCCTCGGCACAGTGCTCGCTTAGCCATGTAGGTGATGGGACATCAACCTATAGCTCCTCCCTCACGCCCCTCCAGAGATTTAAGTTAACAGGGTTTGTCAGGGAAAAACAAAAATGAAAAAAAATCCCCAAATAACAAACCCACAAAGTTACATTTTGATTGTTTCCTCATTTTGCATCCCTTGTCCCCTCTCACTTGTCTGAGATGGCAGCAGCAGCAGTTTTGTGTCCTGGGGCCATGTTTCCTCAGGGTTGCTGAGGCTCCCCTTGGGCAGGTGTGTCTTCCCTTCCTCAGCCTGTTTGGCAGGGAGACGTGTGATGGGGTTGCCCACTGACCCTCACTTTGGCTTCCCCCTGCTCCTCTGCTCTCTTGCCCTGTCCTTGGCTCTTTCGGGGCCATGTGGGCAGTGGCAGTTTTGGCAGGCAGTGTGACACAGCCTGCCTGACCCGTTCCCACCTTTGCAAGATACCTCCATCCTGCCTGCTGAGGGAAAGTGCTTTCAGGGCTCACACCCTCCAGTCTCTGACTGTGCTCTGGACTCCCATCCTCTCCCACACTGTGTCCCAAGGCCATCCCCTTGCCTGGCAGGATGTGAGCCAGCCCTGGCCTGAAGGAGAGATGTGGTAACTGGAGTGCAGAAAGGTGATTGGTGTGGGGAGAGACCCTGGGCCATGACCCAAGGAGTGCCGCCCTGCTGCAGCCATTGCCAGCCCAGGAGAAACATGAAGGGACTTTCTTGGGTTGCCACTTCATCTAAGGCAAATAAACTGGAGTTAAAGCCAAGAAACACATCGACTTCCTGGAACTCTGCGAGCCGTCCACACAGCTGTCCCCACTCCCCGAACACATGCAAAGCAGAGCTTATAAGGACAGACAGTATTGCTTTTGTGTCCCTTCTCAGCCAGTGGGGAGGGCACGGAGGAGGGGATGTGCTGGGTAAAGCCCAAGGCCTGTGTTGTTCCGTGTTCCCCCTGCATCGCCGTGGTTCCCAGTGACTGGGGGAAGTCAGGCTCTCTTCCCACTGGCCTCCTGACAGCTGTGCAGGCAGGCAAGGATGAGGATGGAGGGGTGTTTGCAGTTGTCTGGTGGAGGGATGTCTGCTGACAGCCACTTGTTTTACTCTGCTGTTGCCCTGACTTTATTTTTTCACCTAAAAGTGGTGCTTGTGGTCCCAGGTTTATTAAGCTGTCTTCAAGTCTCTGTATCCTTTTTGCTTGAATAAGCTCTTGAACTTGGCTGCAATTTGGTGACAAAGGCTTCCTGGAGGGCCAGGTGCTCACCAACAAGCTAATAGGAACAGCTCATAGATATGTCTTTGCCCAGTGGAAGGAGCAATAAGGTGTTAAAAAAGTCTCAAAAATCAGCAGCAGCTGTTGATCCTAAATACACCCACAGGTTATTGCAGTTCTTGCAGTGCTATGTGTTTCGTGTGGCGCTGCAGTCCCTGAAAATGGCAGTGTTGATCAGGAACTCGGTGAAAGCTTGAATCAAACCCTCTGAGGTGCTTACTGAGTGTGCTGGGCTTTCCTGTTGGGAGCCAGGGAGCTCTGTCTGGTTTTGCTTTCACTCTCGGTGCCGGAGCAGCTTGTCCCTTCATTCTCTTTTCCAGCCTAGCAAGAAAACAGACTCCCGCATGAGGGCTGCTCCTACAGCACACAGTGCTTGCAAAAGGTGCAAACATGAGTTCCCTGTTCAAGTCAGCAAATGGAGCACAGGGCCAAGAAGATAGGCATGAATGCATTTTGTATTAAGGCTGCCTGGTACCTCCGTGCATTGCTGTAAACCAGTTGGACCATATGGGCAAATTTCATCTGGGAAACCCCTGCTTTGCTGGTATGGTGTCTCACTGTTATGTTAGTACAGCTTCCTTGTTTTCAGTGTATTGCATCAATGTAATGCCAGAGTATCCTGGTGATTCAGAGTTGTCATTCACTTAAGGCATTAGCTAAGTTAAAATCCTGGTGTGCTTTATGGAGAGAAGTTTTGGTCATCTGAGCCAAAGTCCTGAGGGAGCACTACTGGTCCATAAGTCACCAAAAAGTGATTTTCAAAAGCTGCATAAAAACTAAGTGCACACTTGTCGCATCATGCTTGCAAGGGAATAAAACAGGACAAGTAACTATGTTCGAGTATTTAAAATGTAGCCTAACTGTTAGGTGTTGTCGCAAGAGTATACAAAATAATCTGGAAATATGGGGGTCATCTTGTTCTTGTTTGGTGCTTTTTCCCCTGCTCCACTCCCACACTGGAGGATGGTCCTTAGCTCAGTTTTAAGGCATGGCCATGAGCATGTGCTATGTCTGTGTGCAGGTTAGGTAAAAAAAGGCATATGGTTTTTGTGGACTTGTAGGATTATTTTAGGAAGGAAAAGCTGCACTAACACAGGTGAAACAATTGTATTGCTAATAGACATTTCATAGAAAGAGGAATGGTCTGTCTTTTGATACTCAGAGATTATACCCTTCAAGAGATGTTACTCCTTTTGGTTGTTGTAATTTAAGGAGGTTTTTTGGTTGATTTTGTTTTTCCCTAGAGGAAAATGTTACTTACAGGTACAAGTTCAAAACCTTTGGGGGTAACATTCTTAGTATTTTACCAAATGCCAAATGAAAGAGCAGCCAACACATACTCCCATGCCACTGTCTTTCTTTCTGTGCTTGTCTTCCTTTCCCAATAGGCTGCTCTATACTGGTGCTCCAGCAGTGGTGACAGTGAGGTGACACTCCCAATACAATTCTCTACCACTGGGGTGCCGAGTCAGCAGCAACACTTCAGTAGCAAGGGCAGAGTTGGTATTAAAAAGGTCAGTTGGGAAAACTTTGTTCATTTGGTTTTCCTTTGCCTTGAGGCAGTGCCTTGAATAGTGTTAACCCTTTTTTCTTCCCACACGATGCCTTTTCACCCTCTTTCCTTCCTGCCAGCTTGATGCAAAATCATGTTTAAAAGGTAGTGTGGGTGATAGTGCACATCTTTTTTGGGGTGGGAGTGACTGTTTGTGCTTGGGAGTGTTGCCATGGGCTCTAGGAGCAAAATCTGCTCTTCTATGTAGAAGCTTAGTAGGAGACTTAGTGCATCAGAAACAATTTGGAGTGCGATGTAGCGATTCTTAGGTATTATAATCTCAAGGGTAAACGGTAAACTTTGTTTATTCAAATGCGATATCACTCTTTGAAGTTCTTGTCTCATCTAAATTTGTATACTAGTAGGTCTGGCCTTCATTTAAATGATCCTTGAGGTTTTTTTCCTGCCACTTAGAAAAAAAATAGTGGGAAAGCCTTGACTAAGCTAATAGTGTTGCTAAGATGGAAATGATGAAGAAGGCTCAGGATTCCTGTTTCGGCCTCATGGGAAAAAGTGGTTTGAAATGCATGTGTGTGGGGGTGCACATTCCTAGACCTGTCATTTCTTTTCCCTGTTTCTCCTCCCCCACCATGTTTTGTACTACTTAAGATGGCATGTTTAATGAAACTAGTAAAAGTATTTGGCTGAGAGTGTTAATCTTTCCCTGGCCCAATTAGTGCATGGGTTCTACTTTAATGTTGATGTGGATTTTTTCAGAAGGCAGAACAATGAGCAGCTTTGTCCTGTGTACCAGGTTTCCCCCCTTCTTTCCTGTATTGTGCATTTCTTCCTATCTATTCCAAAGGGAGAGCTCATGTGCAAAGACAGTGGAGCAATCTGGAGCAGAGACTTGTACCAGCTCCCAGGGGCAGGGACATGCTGCTCTGTGCTTGTATATCTGCCTCTCAATGGCAAGTCAAGTGACTGTGACTCTGAACACTCATCATTTCTTCTCCTTTTTTCTTCCTTCTCTTGTGGCCCGTGTTCTCCTTTCCACTTCATCTGTGATGTTCTTCACCAGGAGAAGCAGCTATGACTCTTCAGAGTGGTTTAAAAAAACAAGCAAACAAAAAATCCCAAATAAATACACATAAGCGTGAGGAGGGGGGGAGAAACTTTTGATGGGTTCAGCTTTAACATAGAGCAGAGTCACACTTTATCCCAAAGGAGGAAATAGGTCTAGCAAGTGTCTTCCTGTACAGACTGAATGGGAAGCAACAAGTTTTTTTGTTTTGTTTTGTTTTTTTTTAAGCTCTGCTTTCACAGCTACTCTCCCATTAGCTGTTTGTGTGGGGCATCAGGCGTAGGCCTCTGTCAGAAGCAGCAGCAAAAGGCCCCTCAAATTTCTCTGTGGGATAGAAGTTCCCCAGTTTCGTGTTTTCAGCAACATCATCAAATGGAAGGAGCATGTTCCTGCAGATGAGACAGGTCTCTTGGTGTGGCTGTGCAAAGAGGGCTGCTGCATTGTTTCGTTTGGTCCTGTCCCCCCTACCATGTGTTAGTGCTTTTGCTTAGTTGCTCGTTCTCTGCTTTTCCTCCTTTTCACAGATGATGAATGTGACACTGGGGGGTTTCTTCAAAGTAGAAGATGACTTGAATGCTTGTGACCACTTCCCTGTTTCCTAGAGGCTTTTGGTCCAGTGTTGAATGCAACCTGAGGCTGTACTGTTTGCCAGCTTATTTCCTGTTTGTCCTTTTTCCTGGAGGTCTTTGTTTTCTTTTGGGGAGAGGGAGGAAGGAGGCTCCATCAGCACAATCTAAGCAGGGACGTTTGGTGTGAGCAGGGAATATTTACAGTCCTGGAGGCAGTATGACATAGAGCAGTGGTGCTGGTTGCTGCCTGTCTGATTCTCTGAGTTTCACAGATGCTGTGGAAAAAAACCCCAACACTTCTCCATCCGCAGTGATGCATTTTTTTAAAAGAAAAAAAAAGTCCAAACAAACAAAAAAAACCACCAAGGCTGCAAGAGAAATCTCTCAGTGTGTTCCTGCCTAAAGGCACTCTGCCACGGGTTTTCCCACAGGAAGGAGTGATTTGGCCCAGTATTCTTATTGTTTCTATATCCTATTGCAGATAGAAAGTTATTCTTCTGAAATCAGTGTGTGCTGCTCATGCAGTTGTCATTGTTTCAGTGGTGCGTTTTTTGCCTCATCCAAAAAAGTGGCAAGTGCATAGGTAAATAAAACCATGCAGCAGTAGTTCAGTTACAATATTTACACTGCTTTCAAAATAGGAAATTTTTAACGTGTGGAAAATGGTTTTGAAAACGATCTGTGACTACATGTATTGGTTTGCCTTAGCAGGAAGGTATTTAGATTCAGAAATAAAAAATAACCGTTGGTTCATAGAAATTATGAAAAGCTGTAACAGTATAATACATAGTTTTCCTACTGAAAAAAAGAACAGAGAGCAAGCTGGCAGGTTTTTCTAAACCAGTAAGTAGGTTTTTTTAATGTGCAGGCTCTTTGAGCATTTTCCCATTTTCAGTGTTGCTGAAAGCAACACTAGGAGTTCTGACTCTAGTTCTGTGGGAAGCTACTCAACTATCTTAAAGTTACCTTGGCAAACACAAGATTCTTCACAGTTACACAATAGATTTTTTCCAGGATGTATCAGTGGTGACATTCATGTCCTAGATATTGACTGAAAGAGGAACTAATATGTGTATTTTGGAAGGAAGAGTTGTTTTGTTTGTTTGGGTTTTTTTTGAGGACAGAAGTAGTTACTTGTTTTAACAAAATCCCTCCAGATAATTTAAACTGGTCCTTATTTTTGGCATTGCTAAGCAGATAGAGCAAGCAACTTTAGATTTAGGCCAGTCTCAAAAACAATTCTAGTGCTTATTCTATTCAGAATTAAGTCAGCTACAACGTAAGTGGTTAAAAAAAGAGGAGGGGGAAAGAAATTACCATCTTGCTCTTGAATGAGATGGACCTCATTAAAAAATGAACAAAATAACAGTAAAGTTACAACAGCTAAGGACAAACAAAATAAAGACAAGTAAATGGCTCCCATAATTACTGGAGCAAATACAGAAGGATGGGTGCTTGGCCTCACCTTGGAGCAAGAAATCCCTATGTCAGAGGGACCACTAGTTATTTTGTTAAGAGAAAAGTACAAAAGTTATTAGGGAAAAGTTGCTTCGACTTGTTCAGGATAATATTTTTGTCTGTTTTTTGAAGATGCAAATTGAAAGCAGTGTTTTTTAAGAGGTTGACGTTATCCTGAGCCTTAAACACTGGGCTTAGTTGAGTCCAAGATTTCGTCTCTAGGCTGCACTGGCTCACTATGTCAGATTATCTGTGTGCCACTCCTAAGAGGGTCAGCAGCTAAATGTAGGAAGGTTGAATCCATTGCTTTGTTTGGCATGGCATGAAATGAAGAACTGCTTGACGAAAGGTAGGCCCTTTATTTTTGTCTGCCTCTTCTGGGGCACTCTAAAATGTTAGTAGTTGAGATAACATAGTCATTTATTGTTTACGAATGCTGTTCAAACAGCATTTGAAGATGTATTGCATGGCTGATTTGCATGTCATCCTTGAGAATGTCTTTTTGTTAAAAGGAAGACACCCTGTTGAGTTAACTGTGGTTCTAGGGCAGTTGTTTCTGCTCTCTGACAAAAGGAAAACCTGTATTAAGTTTTCTGGATGTAATTTCTAAATCTGAATTGATGAAATGTCCACAGTATGTTTGCTTTAATAATGAAATAAATACTTTGCTGGTAAGGTTATAAAGCTGTGTTTCTCCATTAAAAACATGTCAGTAGTTTTCCATATTACAAATAACCTTTTCCAGAGGCTATAGCCGTGAGTGCCATGGGCAGAGAACTCTGTTTCTCATGTGTTGATCATTCCCCATCACCTCTAAAAATGATGTGTAACTGCCCTGTCATTCTCCAAACAGAACAGGCATCCTTCCTGAAACCCCAGTGATAGCATGATAAGTTTGTGGTTTCAGAAAGGGGTGTGGAGGAATTCTGTTGGTGGATACAATGGTTGCTTATGTCTTCAACTCATCTGGAAACCTTGGGCTGTGGGTGTGAAGAATGTGCCAAATGGTCCTAGAAACCTCAGTAGTCATTTCATCACTGCTAGAAGGAAGAAGGTGGTCACCATGAATTATTAGAGTAAATGTTAAATCTTCCAAGAAGAAAAGAGGGCAGCAGTGCAGAATATTCTTCCAATTTCTTAATCAAATGTCACTACTGTCAGTGATATGCTAGCTTGCTCTCTCTTCCTCCTCCTTTTTTTGGTGGTTGAATACTGGGGACCAAGCTGGTAAGGGTTTCTTTTCTTTGTTTGCCCAGGTTTTGCCACTGGCAGAAGCAGCAGCATCTCCCAGCACCAGGCCACCCATGGGAGTGGGCACTTGGCTGTGCTGGAACTGTTTATGTGCTTCTGTCATCAGACTTATGTGCCAGTTAGGAGACCCCTCAAAATAAAGGGCTGTAGTCTTACTTTGCTAAAATGGCTTCCAGAAAAACTTACACCCTTTGTCTTTTTCCTTTCTGCCTCATGTAGTGCTAGAGGGTGCTGCTGAAGAAGAGGCTGACGAGCCAGACGCTACTATACGTACTACACTAAGTGAGGAGACCAGCAACCAAGAAGAGAGCCACAGTCAATCGGGGGATAAAGATGAAGGTAACTGGTTTGACTAGCTCTGTGACTGTAAATTAGGGCATTGATTAAGAATGTGGAAACATTTCTACACCTTATCTGTGTGAAGAATATGAGATACATTGAGCAGAAGCACTGGTGCATACATTTCTTTCTCCATCCCTAACTTTTATCTGTCTGAAAAGTATAAAATATATTGAGCAGAAGCATGGGCACATAAATACTCAACTACCACTGCAGGCTTCCAAACTAAGATTTTTTTGGCTCCCAGTAACTTGGCACCACATAACTTAGCCTCAGAAAAACCACCTGTTTATAATCCTCAAACTTATGTTCCAAAGACAGTATTATGCAGAGATCAAATGTTCACAGACAAACGTGTTCCTCCTTGTTCACCTTCACATACTCTTCTGTTACAGTAACTTTCTCACAACACACATTAAGATTCTGTGCTTTCCACTGGAGGTGACAGAGCAGTGGACTTGTGAGATGTTCCTTTTTTGGGGGGGAGACTTCTTTTGGGGGAAAGGAGTGCTTAACTTGAAAGCATTTTCCTTTTGAGACTTGTAAAGAGAAAAGTGGAAGGCCTTACCAGTATGTTTGACATGTCTGTATGTTGAGAAACCAGATGTGAGATTTTAGGTGTGTTTTGAATTTGATATCTGAGATATGAGCACCCGTACAGTATGTGGTAGAGAAGTCTGAATCTTAACAGTTTTAGCTGTGACATTAGTCATGGATGTAACACATATGTTCCATGGACTAGTGTGGCTTGGTAGACCAGAAGAGGAAAAAAAATTACATAAGTGCCAGCTGTGGCAGGAAAGAGGCAACTGATGGGATATGGGGTTTTGTTTTGGTTGGATTTTTGCTAATTTAGCTTATGCTGTACACAGAGCTGGCTTAAACATTGCTAAAAAGAGAACCCAGTACACTACACTGTGCTACCAATGCCTTAATTGTGCAGTCCTGCTCAAAACACATCCTTGCTTGAATGATTGTGCTCGCCAGAGCGTGCATTTTTCAGTACTGCTCTACTAGTTCATGGTGATCACAAGGTATCACAAATTATACCATTTTATAGCAAGAGAGTGTAAGGTAAATTCTTCTGTAAACTCCATACTGGATTAAGGTTGAAAATGAAGACAATGTGAATGTCCTGTGAGAAGAAATGTAGATCTTGTGCTGTGTGTTCCAATATGAGAAACTTGTCCTGTTACAAGAACCCCAGTTATTATGAGCTCTTGCCTGTGATCTGTGATGATCTAAAGTGAGTTACAGACTGCTGAAAATACTGTGGGTTGGTTGGTTTTTTTTCGAGATGGCCTAGAAACTCCGATGTGTGTTTTTGTTCTTAAATCCAGAGAAGCAGCTGGAAAGCTTAAACAGCTACAAGGTAGCACCAAGTTCACCAAACAGTTTGGACGGAGCAGACTTGTCCTCTATTGACGCCATGATGTCAGCAGTGATGAATGTGGGGAAGATTGCTGAAAATGGCGGGAACTCTCAAAATGTCAAATCCCCCTCAAAGTCTCCTGCACCAAACCGGATTGGCAGGAGGAACCAGGTATGTAAACCCAAATGCAGGGAGGGTGAAGGGGAGACAAGCAGCAGCGTGGGAAATGATAAGATGTAATTATGTTTCTTTGATTGTTTTGCCTTTTTTCTCCTCAGCGGATCTTTCTTGCCTCTGCCGTTGTTCCTCTGTGTGTGTTTTCTGGTGTCTCTCTAGAACAGTAACTTTGAGAATTGGAGGGATCCGCTTGCTGGATTCACACATAAAACATTTGAGCATAAGCTCCAGTGTCATGCAGTGGTGAGCTGGTCTAGCAGATGCCCCTAGCAGTGACAAAGTCACCTAAGAATTGCCATTTTGTCCTCACTGTATCCTTTCTTCAGGCTCTTTCATTTGTGTAATCTGTTCTGGGACCAGCTCAATTCATGAAACTAGGAGAAAAGGGTGAAAAGAGTGGCCTCAGAGAACGGCAGAAGAGTTTGGCGGGGGGCTTGGCTCAGCTTCACGAGGTGTGCAGCTGTCCCTGGGGAAAATTCGAGTGATTTAAGGTTAAAGGTGCTGCTAGAACAAAACGTCCATCAGGATGCGCAGTTCACATATGCAGTGTAAGGTGCCCTTTCTTCCTTGTTAATAAAACCATGAAGAGCTATTGCAGAATGCTTTGTATGAATTTTTGCAGAGCAAATGTATTTAGCTTCTATCAGGCTTTTTTTCATTTACCAGTTGATGGCACCAGTTGATAACAATATTGATCTAACCAAGTGAAAAGACAGAGTCAAATCAGTTAAAGCTGTGGTTATTTATATCCATGTTTTTCTCCCTTTGGGTCAAGCTCTACCAAAGAACGTACTGCAGATAATCAAGAAATACCTCAAATCCCTGTGTCCATTTAACTTTAGAGCTTGTGGTGAAGCTCAGAGACTTTGTAAATGACTCAAGATGTAACAGGGACCAGAAAGGTTGAGAGGCGTGACTCATGTGATGTTCCTATAGTAGTTTATTAATAGCTTATGCAGTAGCTGCCCAGTTGACAGACTGATGACTTGTCTTGTATTTTTTAGCATGAAAGAAGTTAAAAGCCATTAATCGTAACTGGACGTTCTTAAATGAAGAGTCTGGGCAGTATATGGACAGCCGTGTTTGTGGGATCATATTGTCTAGCATCTGGCTGTAAGGTTTATTTGCAGTGTTCTCACTTAGGGACTGCCCTGGTTCCTTGATTTCATCATGTGAAGTGAGGCACTGGAGTCCAGACTAGTCTCAGTGGCAGTGCTATTACACAGCTGTCCACCGGTACACCATGTGTTTTGGCTTCAGGGAAGTTTATTAGTGTTTGTGACCTTTATTCCACCTGATATTTCTATGGGCATCAAATCAAAGGAAGCTGGAGAGTAAATGTGACAGGATTAAGAGGGATTCTTACAGCATAAAAATAAACAAATACATTGAAAACCTAGTAAATAGCCTATTTACTGAAAGATTGTTAAGGCCAGAGGGGCAAATGGCTACATTACTGAGAAAATAGAAGTGAGATGTGAAATATTAAGTGGGTGTCAATCTGGTTAGCAACTTCTAATATAGTGAATTTCCACTTTCAGCACAGCAGAATGAAAGCACTGAATTGTTTTAGTGTGTAGCAGCACACAGATCTCAGATTCTGGTCAGAATGTGCCCCTTATTATAGTTTCAAGGATAATAACAGTTAGCTAGTTTCTGGATCTGACTGCTGTTTCCCATGAGTTGGCAGCAAAACATTTTGCCCTGAACCTTTGTCCCAAAGTCTATGGTTCTCTTTATAATGCTGACTTTATCTTGGCTGTCGTCTACCCATAGTCTAATAAACATGTTCTCACAGCAACCTGCATCCATTTTAACTTCTCATTTGCTTTGCTTTTGAAGAAAATAAAAAGTGTGATAGAGGGAGCTTTTTGAGCTGGAGAAAAACACATGGACCTAATGCACAACTCCAAAAGCATTCACCATCAGTTGAATGCAGAGCAGTTGTGCCAGGTTGACTTACTAAAGGGAGAGTAGCTAACAAATGAGCTGTTCATTTTATCTTTCAGTTCAGGAACTGTGTTTTCACCAACCTGGCTCTGGTGGGGTAGCTGAGTGCTATGTTTTAAATTTGTGAATGGGAGTAGGAGTGCTAATGTTTTTTGGGGTGGATTGGGTCAGTCAGCAGCATTCCTTTTGTAGATACCCTGGATTTGCTTGAGCTGTGTTACGGAATGCAGCATATACCCTGTTTGACCACTGGAGAAAGTTTGGGTTTTAGTTAATAATAAACCCAGATTCAATACTAATCAGCTCTCGTTGAGCTATAGTGTGTTTCTGATCTTTACTTCAAGGTGAACCAGTAATTACTCTATCTTCTGTTAATTTGCTGATTCAAAGAAAAGGCAGTCTGGAAAGCAGGGTTTGAAACAATCCAGTACATCATGTAGATCAGCAGCACTCGTTTAAAAAAGGAGGGGAGCAAAAAACAGTAGTGGGTTGATAATTTCACAGAAATACCCTGGGGATTAAACACCATCTAAACTGTCAGCACAGCTGCAGAGATTTCCCTCACGGCACAGTGTGTTTGTTCTCTGTCCTGAGCCAACTTTAACAGGGTTGCAGTATAATTGGAGCTGGATATTACTCCATGGACAGGTTGCATATAGTAAAATTAAAGTTGTATAAGTACAATGGAATGAACATTTGTGAATTACAGGTTTATATATAAGAATGGGGGAGGGACACTGGGATAATGCATTTCAATTTTCCTTGGACTGATTTTGTAATGCCAGCCTTTCTTGCTTTCTTTCTAAAGTTGGCAAGTGCTAGTATATTAGGCCTTGACCTGTATGTATGGCCTACAGTGGGATGTAGAGCCCTGAAATACATTTAGAAAAACAGGTACAAGCAAAAGAGTAGAGAGGAGTGGGAGAATCTAGTTGTTGCAGTCCCAATCCTTTTAGAAGTCAAATCAGAAGTTTTGTTTACTCTGGGCAAAATGGGAAAACAACTCTTCATCCATGTCCACAGGTCACAGAAGTTAATAGAAAATTATCATGGCCCTGTTTTTGAAAATACAGTGTAATATTATGATAGGGGGCTCTCTAGAATGATTCCCCAGATCGTACAGGGACAATATTGCTTTATTGACACATGGAAAGAACTTTCTCTAACACTGTGTCAGCATCTTGCCTCCTAACATGCCTGAGAGTTTGTCACAGAGAATTGGTTTAGTCATTTTCAATGTTCTTCAAGAATGCTTGTGTCTGACAACCTGGAAATAGTTGCTTCTGAGTTGATGACTTTTGGGATGGTGTGGGGGAAAGAGAATTGTGTGGAGAGAAGAAATGCATACATACACTCATACCCACTGACTTCCTCCCAGCTAAAAAGCTGCTGAGGATGGGTTTCCTTTTTTGCTGGTTTTCATGCTTTTAGTAAGGATGCTTAAAATAGCCAGCAAAGAATTTCAATAGAAAATGTCATTTTGGCATAAATGTTATATTTTCCTGTCGGTCATGCAGAGATGGTTTTTGTACTGTTGTCACTAGAAGTGTAGGTAAAAAGATCTATCTGGTGAAGATTTGCATCATTCTGGTGAAAACTGAGGTTTCATTTTCAGTGCCAGACCACCTTCCTTTTAATATACAGGCGTTGGTGCAGAAGCCACACCTGGGCTTCTTAGCAAGGTGGTGAAAATACCCTTTTATGTCATCCAGTAGCCATCCTTGGGAACATCCCTTGGTTCCTGCAAGAGTGCCATTTCATCCTTGGCTGAAAGAGTGGTGGCTTTGCTCAGTGTCTCAAGGGCATACTTAAATCAGGTTGAGTTCTCAGGTCGGCTTCATTGTTTGTACTTGTGGTTTGACCATGGCTACTCCCGATTCTCACCTGAGTGGAGAATTGCCGGGTTCATAATGTGTTCTTTTGGAGTCACGTACACTCCCTCATTGTCACCTCGTTCTCGCTATGATCTCATCAGATCTTGCGAGCTTCACGAGGGTTGGGCCTGGCCTGTGTGCCTGGATGGGGTGCTTCTAGGAGAAATACAGGATACTAAAGGAAATGGTGGTGGTGATTCAGTAAATGCCACTCTTCCTTCTGAGTCAGCCGCGGAGCAGATCATACAGCCCCTAGAAAAGGGCACCAAGATAGTGCTTTGCTGTCAAGATGGGGTGGAAAATCTGAAGTTCTTGCTATTAAAAATCTTTTAGGAAGATTAATGACATTTTCTCACATAATCTGGTGGCATTCCAGGAATTATTTTCTGCTCACCTAAATTCCTTCTGGCAGTTTGAGCTCATCACAATAATTGCCTTCACTTCCTGTCCTAAACTGCTACTGCCATGTATCCATGTGCTGTTAAAAGAGCTGCTGTACTTCTGTGGTAGTTGAAATGGCCCCTATTTATAAATTCAGAAGTTTCTGAAACTTCCTTCAGGAATCTATCAGATGATAAATGTATAAATGCAGGTTATTGTGTTAGCAGTGGTCCGTTATACTTAGGATGGGTTATATTTTTCCACCCCCAGCAGTAGCAGCTTTCAAGCCATTTTATATTGATACTCCTTCTGATTGTTTTGTTCTGTTTTGTTCACAGGAAACAAAAGAAGAGAAGTCTTCCTATACCTGTCCTCTGTGTGAAAAGATTTGCACTACACAGCACCAGCTAACTATGCACATTCGTCAGGTACAGAGTTTACAGCTCTGGATTTCTTTTATTAAGACTGTCTGATTTGCCAGAGTACATTTTGCAGTGGTGAAAAACATTTCCGTGTGCAAGCCAGAAATGCTTCCATTATAACTTTATTCAGTTGGTTTGCTTTTATTTTGGTCTTCTCTTACATTTTCTTCAAAAAAACACACCCCATAAACCTAACCCTAAAATCAGAAATTTTCCTTCCTTCCTTGCCCAGCATTCTGCCCACCCCCCCCAGTGGCTCAAACAAGGATGTATGTCCTGTTCTGCATAGCTTAAGATATCCTAAGGATCCGGAAAGCTGCTTCCATCATGAGGCATAAGTCCTGTTTTGTTATTCTGTTTGAGTACAGATCTTTTTACTGGTCATGCAAATTAAGGAGCAGGAAGACACAATTTTTAAATCAACTCAGTGTAGAAGAGCCTCTCAGTCCTTCACAGGATATAGCAATTTTGGGAGGCAGAATTAGAAATATATTTTCTTTTAATGGATAATGCACTTTTTGTCAGCTACAGGCCTGTTCTTGCTCCTCCTGAAATATATGCATACTTAATTAGGAGGTTTGGCCTTTTCTCTAGCAGAAGGTTCTGCTTTGGGTGCTAAAGTGTGATTGGCAACTGTGAGTTCACTAGATACTTATTACTTCAGTTTTTCCTCCTGTACTGTAACTGTTACTTGATTATTTTTTTTCTCACTCTCCTGGCGGGTTTGTTTTCTTATGTGAAGAAACTTTAGAGTCTCTGAATGCAAGTAAGAAAGGGTGGTACATATAGCTAATGGCCTTAATTTGACCCTGTAATGCATTCTTATGGCCACAGAAGTCTACATGTGCTTTCAGAAGCAGTTTACTTCTGTTTTCTGACTACACAGACAGTTGGAAATCAATACCTTTAAAGAGTATTTGTTTCAAAGTGACTTTCTTCTGCTATGAAGTTCATAATTACATCCTCTTTCTTCACCTCTCACACAACCCCAAACCACTGCACAGCTTAAAGTATCCCACGGTACCATTTGTGTGATGGGTTGTTGCTGAGTCCCTTTGCATCCTCTTTTGCTGCAGACCCAGCAGAAATGGTGCATGTGACAGGCATTGCAGGATGTATGAAACAGCTACTGTGTGCTGGTGCATTAAGGGGTTAAAAATGGGTGGGGGGTGGTGTTGAAGCTGAGGTGAGGA
The DNA here is from genome assembly GCA_013390005.1 of Calyptomena viridis. NCBI lineage: Eukaryota > Metazoa > Chordata > Aves > Passeriformes > Eurylaimidae > Calyptomena > Calyptomena viridis. The sequence goes on from WEIV01002931.1 coordinate 19,094, forward strand.
GGGCTGGGGAGGAGAAGTATATAAGGGGCACACCTTAATATTGTGCCAAGTGGCTCTTTAAAGCTGCTTTTAAGATGTTTAAAGTTCTTGCTGATATTTTACTGGCACTTCAGAAGGGGCATTCAATGAAAAAAAAATCATTGCTTTCTCTAGCATAACACTGACACTGGAGGGACAGACCATTCCTGCAGCATCTGTGGAAAGTCTCTGAGCTCAGCAAGCTCCCTTGATCGCCACATGCTGGTGCACTCAGGTGAAAGGCCTTATAAATGTTCAGTATGTGGACAGTCCTTCACCACCAATGGAAACATGCACAGGTGAGTGCTGATCGTGTCCCAGGAGTTTGGAAAGGCTTAAGCACAGATGGCTAGTTTGTTTCCTTGGAGGGACTTGCAAGTTGACTACAGACAATTACTTGGGCAGAAAATGTGAAGTGTCTGTAACCCACAAATATGCCATGACACACATATGCACTACTCAGATGCTTAAGTAGTAGGAGGAAGTCAGAATGGAGAAAGATCTTATAGCTCTCTTTAAGTATTTTTGAGAGTTGTTACAGTTGTTTTTTCAGTAGCAGTAATATTATTATTATATATATACTTGTTTGCGCTCTAGACAACTTATTGCACTATAGATCTGGCAAGTTCTCTGTATTCCAAGTTTCCAAATGTATTTCATGTAGTTTCCTTTGTAGGGATGTAGCAATATGTATAGTTGTCAACTGAGGAAACAAAATGTTTTATCACGTGCATGTTCCTTTCCTGCTCTCATCCCTCAATTCAACATTCATTTGCATGGGTGGAACACCTCAGAGTTGATTAAGACTTTGTGGATTCCCACATAGTTTTAGTCCCCATATCAAAGAGTTTACAACCTACAAAGAAACTGCAAGACAAGTAGGGGAAAAGAATATTGCTTATAAGCAAAATGGCACAAGTGGTGGTTATGGATTAGTTCTGTGTGGGAAGGAAGAGGTCTTGTTTCCTTGATTATTACCAGTAATTTTCCAAGCACTGCGCTGTAGGTGGAATGAAAGGGGTGATTTTGATGACAATAGGAAAGAGAACATAATGCCTCACAAAGGGAGCAATAGCTGCCTGCAGCTTTACCTTTTCTGTATCATTTTATCCATGTTAAACAGTTACATGAAAACAGAGGAGAAATGGGAGAAAATGCAGTTTTGTCATTCCATATTTATTTAACTTATAATTAATTGGAATTGAGGAGACTTGGAAAGATAGATTAAAACGAGAAGGGAAGAACACAGGGAGGAGATACTGGCCTTGGGCATTGAATAAATCACACATCTGACTCATCAGACCAGAAATGTTGTGAGCCACATGTTTGCCAGACTGGGTCATTACTGTGTGTGCCGTGAGAAAGGCAGGGCTGCTGCTGAGTTGCAGCTGATGCCATTGTCAGGATCCAAGAGCGAGTTGTACTGTTGGAACTCTGGGGTGGTCAGTCACTTGTGTCCAGGCTGCTTGCTGAAGGACTGCTTGTGAGGTTTCTTTGGCTTTTTGCTCACTGGGCATCTCCTCATCCTCTCCTAGAAGCAGGAAAGGGAGGCTTCCAGGCCTACAAGAGATTGATGTAGTCAACTTTGCTCATTTGGGTTTTTCTTAGTGTGTTTTTGTAGCAAATTTGCCAGAATTGCCAGACTCAGTGACTTGTCCAAAAGAAGTAATTACAGATCAGAACCTTCTGAGGAAAAGATTGCTTGGTTTTAAATTTTTCTCTGAACAAGATGTTGCTTGAAGTTACCAGGATGGCATGCTGTATTTAATGTCTGCACTAAGAAGGACCTAAGTTCATGGAAGGAAAATCTTCATATTAAAAGTTCTTCCCATCTGGTGGGTTCCTGTCTGCCCTATAGAACTCTTTCTTGCATAGGCCTTCACTGCAGCAGCAGAAGCTGTTACTGAGCTTGGTGGCACTGCAACAAGTGATCCCAGACCCATGATAGGCAGAATTCTGAGCACACTGAAACAGGCTAGTTCTGCTAAAGGACAGTTGTACTTGACAGACTGTGGCATCGGGGTTTTTTCAGTGAATACATTTTCTTATTGCTACAGCAGACTAATACTGGATTTTGTTGCTGAGGGAAAGCATAAATGTGCTAGTAGGCAGATGAGAATAAATTCAAAGTGAAATGCAATTTTTTATGTGGTGCTATGACATGCTTACAAGTACGGTGTTTATTTTGCACACTGGTACCTCCTTCTGAAACAGGAATTTCTAGTCTAAGATGGCACGAAGTAAATTTCTTTTGCAGACATCTCAAACTTAGCTGTAGCATCATGTCCAGTGGGCTGTTAGTGCTGTGGATGAATGCCTCTCACATCACATTCAAAACTGTTTGTGCCTCAGGATTCTGGAGCAAGGACCTGCTTGCCAAGTCCTCCCTTGTGTGTAACTCCCACAGGCCTTGCTTGTGGTGGTGCCATGTCTGTGCACCACTTAGATGATACCAGTCCATCTTTCTCTGCTTTTGTGTGCAGTTTCTTTATAATTCTCTGTTTTAGTGATTGGTATCTAAATAGTGACAGATACATGCCCAAAACAGCAAAACCCAAAGATTTCTAATGTGCTCCTAGTAGCCAGCATGGTGGTATTCCTGAAGCACAGTGTGGTATCTGGTATCCCAGGACCACAGTGTGGGGTCAGAGAGAGCAGTTGTAGGTTTAGCAGAAACTTGTGAATGTGCTGCTTAAGAATCAGCATAACTTGTGAAGGTCCTGGAGGAGCCTCCCAAATATTACTGCACTTACACCATGTTATTACTTATGTTCAGTTCACTGGAGTGGAGTGAGGGAGAAGTTAGTCTGCCAGTATCTGAATGGGGGGAAAAATGTATAGTCACATGCTATGTACATCCTCTCTTCTCTTTCTCACCCTCCACCTTGTTCTGACTCTTGTTTAGCTGTCTACACTATTTTTAAATCCAGACTTTTAAAAGACCTTTTAGGGGAAAAAGTTCAATGGAGTGGTTTTGTCCAGGGAAATACTGTGCCCTGGGAGTACTTGTTGCTGTTTCATCACAGAAAGAAATTTCTGATCCATTTTTCCACCTCAGAGTAGACAGGCCATTAGACATTAGACACATAGTGAAGGAGAGAAGGAAATAAGTTTTGGTTGCTCTTTTGAGTTAGAAAATGATTATCAGTGTTGTTACACTCTCAAGTGCCAATCATCTCCATTGAAAGTATTTTTGCTCCACCCTCACTTTACTAAGGGAGAAAAAAAACCTTCCAGGGCTATTATTTATTGCTCTTTTTATGCAATAGCCAGACTTTTTGTGGAGGGAGAATGCTGTTTTCTGCACATCTCTGAGTTAGCCTACCTGTGCTGGGGTGTTGCATATACTCTTCACCTGTGAAATTGATGCTTCCCTTCCTGATTCCCACAATACATGCAACACTTCATTTGTAAATGAGTCATAGCCTGTCACACAAAGTTCAATTTCTTTTCAATGTGCTCCTTGGCTCCTTGTCAACAAGTCAAATTGAATGGGCACAGCAGACAGGGATGGAGTGGAACAGTTCTCATGTGCAGCACTAGTCAGAAAAAGATGTTAAAACCTGCTTACTTTTCTGACCAGGGTAAGTCTTGGGCAGGATTTTCAACAGGGAATGTTGAGCCTGGGACATCTCAGAAAACTCTCTGTTCAGGAGGGGCCTGAGCCTCCTGCAGGGACAATCACATTTGGAGAGAGCAGTAGTCTCTGGGGAGTGTTCAATGTCCAAAGTGAAATGCTGATTTTCTCATTCTTCCAGACGTGCCATCAAGCTATCTGCCTCCATATCAGTGCAGGGTTTGCAGTAACTGAGAGATCTGTCGGTGGCTGGTATCAGGATCAGGAATTGCTGTGGATAAGAAGAGCTGGAGATGATGCTGAGTTTTGTAGAGATCTCTTTCTGACCAGTACTGGAAAGAGCAAGTCTTCTTGGAAATAGTTTTCTTGGGGCTTTTTAGGAAGTTGGAGGAAGGAGTTAGGTCATGGTAATTTTGAATTCAAAACTCCTGTAACAGGAATGGCACTGTAACGATCACTACATAAGAAAATCTGCAATTTAGGATATGCCTTATCCTCACACTTTTATGCTAGAGAGAAAGACACCGTGGCTTTCATTTGGTCAGTCAACTAAAATTGAATATTCTCATATCTCCATCAGGAGCATAAACTATATGAAGGGGAGTGAGGGGTGTAAAAAGAGTTTTCTGTAGCTCTGGAAGAGTTGGGGATTTCCAGTGTACTGTCTCTGATCGGTGGTTTGTAATTACTAAAGGTTTTCCAAAGGTTTTTCATCTGTAGCTCCCTAGGGAGTTTATCTGCAAATAATCCCAGCTGTGAGGAGCCCTTTTGGGCTTAGACTCTAACCCCAAATAGGAGTTTTCAAGTCTCCTACTCCATCTCCACCACTGCATCTCCCCAAAATGCAGACAGAGGAGTCAGGCCACTGCTGTGGGTTATAGTGGGGGCTTGTAAGCCTTAGCAAGGGACCTTGAGGTAGAGAAATAAACTTTGTTTGACTTACTGTGTTACATTCCAGTAGAACATGCATCAGGCTTCAGGGGGAAGGGCGATGCCTCCATTTGCTCCAAAAGTGTTTCCTTTGGGAGTAGCAGACTTTGCCAGCAGTTCCTTTTCCATTTCTGTGACTTAGTATGGTCTGTGGCTATCACTTTAAAGTCACATTTTCCTCCCTGCCAAAGACATGCTCTCTATGCAACTTGAAAATGTTAATAGGATATAGATGCCAAAAGGGAGGCGAGAAATGACCTTCCTGCCAGTTTCCAGTGGGAAGCTATTAAAGGCTCTGTGGCAAGTCTGAAAAGAGTAAAAGGATAATATAGGTGTTTGAGGCACAGCTTCCCCAGTTTTGGTAAATGAAGCTGCAGTGTCCATGGCTGGTTTTCTCCAAGCTGTCCATATAAGTGCAGTAATGCAAACTAACTGAAGTGTTTCACATGAAACCAGACTGATACTTGTGACATACCTTCTTTCTCTTTTTCCATTCCTTGCACCATACCTAACAACATTATTCAGAATGGCTTTTTATTTACATCCTGCTTAGATGCTTGTGGGCTGTTTATGTACCATCTCAAGAGCAAGTCTCAAAGTTTGGGGATTTTTTTTTTTTTTTGGCACATGTGAAACACCACATGCAACAACCACATGCAGAAGTCTTTGAAACTCAAATTGGAAGATCTGGATCGCAGAAGCTATGCTTTGAAGCATACTTACAAAGGGTCCTATCAAAGAAGGTATTTCTTCTTTTAATTAAGAAGGCACTTTCGTTCTCAATCTTATTTTCAGTACCAGATAATTTTCCCAAACTTCTCCTTTTAATATGCTGTGGAGAGTCAAACAGCTGGGTTTTTTAATCAAGATACGGTATTATTCTGATATTCAAGTTAAGTCATTTTAAAACAACACTTCATATGCATATGTGTGTTGCTGAGTTTCTTGAGAAAGATAGAAAATGCACTTGCTGGAGGGGAGCCTGTGAATTTTGATGTTTTAACTTGCCACCTTTGCTGGCCAATGAAGAGTGTGCATGTGTAGGAGGTTGTAACACGCTGGTCAGGAGATGAGTGTTGGATCCTGATAAAGGCAGAGGGGTTGAGATGCCTGTGCTTTAATGGTTTCCCTGCTCTCTTTAACATGGGCCTGTGTTTCATGGGCACGTGTCCAGGCTGCCTGTGACTTTGCAAATATACAGTAGGCAGGGTGTCCTCAAGATCTGGCTGAATCCATCCTGTCCCTGCATTTCACCTGTGAATCGCTCCCATGTTATTTATGGCATTGGCCTGCTTCCCGTATGTTCTGTGTGCTTTGTAGGGTGCAGTGCAGTAACAATGCCCAGCCTCTAAGTACAAATAGGATCTCTGCAGTCTAGCATGTGCAGGCTGGCATTTGCTTAAGATGAGAGTTTTGGAGGCAGAGCATAGCCAAATGTGATGATGAGCTTTCTTTTTTTTTCAGAAGAGGAGATGAACTGCCTTATTACAGCATGGGTTTTTTTCTGGTGGTTTGCAGAGATGGCCAAGTGGAAATTTGGTGTAGCTTTTAAAAGCTGCATACAAGATCTTGAAGCTAAAAACAGATAGCCAAGAAACTCTCCACACTGAAAATGATTGACACTTCACACATGTGAAAAGGATATCTCATATTGTCTTGCACAATAGAAATGTCTCTTTGGTCATCTCCTAAGGAGCTTTTATTTCAGTGTAGTAATTGGTAGGCAGTGCTCTTAAATATTAAGAAGCAGACTGTATTAACAGGCTTTTAAGTCTATTCCTTATATGTGGGGGATGATTTAATCACTGTCAGCATGCTAGTGAAAGATAAGCTGCAGCAAATGCAAGTGTCCTAATTCTTGAACAAGGATAATGAACACAAAGGACTAATTTCTGCTTCTAGTAACTGATGACTGGTTGTAGGATGCAGGTGAGATGTGGTAGTTCTTTTGGTTTTCTTTGCAATTAAAAAACATCTGTTATATTTTTTACTAATACATGTTGTAAATAAGGATGGAGAATGCAGGTGGAGGGAAGCTTTTTGGTTTCTCTCCTGTCAGCAGGTATTATCCAGAGTAAATGTTTGATATTCTGCTGGGGTTCCCATGTTTTGAAGAAGATTAAATTAGAAGAAATGAAAGGGAAGGGAATGGGAGGGGAGGGCAGGGGAAGGGAGGGAGGAAGGAAGGCAGGCAGGCAGGAAGAAAGGAAGGCAGGAAGGAAGGAAAGTTGTGTCTGTCTCATTTTTGCTGGGTAGATTGGTCATCTTTTGTAAAGACTTCACATGATCTTTCATTTAGTTCACATGACTCACGATAGGATGCTCCCAAAACCCCCTCTGTTGATATCTTCAGTGGTAAAAGACTGTAGATGAGCACTTATGCCACAGTACCAGTGGGCTCTCAGAGCTGAAAGGAGATGCCATGATTTCATATGTGTTACATACTGCTTGTAGGCTTGGACAGTATCCCCCTTCAGTTATCATTAAAGAGCAGCAAAGGAAGTTAACACAAAAACACAAATGCTAAGATCTGATTAGAATCAAGCGAAGCAAGGAAGTGCAGAGTTAAGATTTATATGCAGACCTTAATTAGCTCCATTGTTTTTGAGAACCGAAGTGTACACAATGAGGAACATTATGCTTGCATCTCCAGAGCTCCTCAGTACCTAAACATAAGAAAGACTTCAGTGTACTTTTCAGTCCGAGATTTTGTGTGTGTTGCCTTTAAGCAATAGCAAAGTCTAATCCTGTGCATTGTAAGGTTGTGGATTCTTATGTTTTGGTTTTCTGCAGGCAAAAAAAGGGGACACTCTTCTCTCAGTGAGTTTAGGTTTCTGATGTGATTCGTGTCAAGGGGAAGGTGGTCTGACATGGCAGAGTAATGCCACCCTCCTCAGAGGCAATAACATAAATCTCCATATAAGAGAGCCTATTGAGTATAGCTTAGTGCTGCTTTGTTACCCGTGTCACAGCTCAAATAAGCACAAGCCACTTGACAGATTAGACTCTAGTCACTAAGCACATGGCAGTGCAAGACCTTGATCTTTCCACATAAGTACCCTAAGGAATATCACCTCCTCTGAAGGTCTAGTATTTTCAGGGATGCTTCCTCCCCTTTTCACCTTGAAGAGCTACAAAATAAATACAAGCCTTAACTTAGCAGGCACTAGAAAATCCAGGTGATCTTTGCGAGGTGCTTTAGTCCTCTGCCATAAACCTGACATTAATGTGATTCTTTTGGAGATGTTGGCTCTCAAGGTTAACAAGTAACGTGTTGTTTTGTTCACATTTCTGTTGGTGGTTTGTCCTATTGCTTGTACTTCGGTTGGGTGATTCTGTGTAGAAAATGCTGGCAGTGAGAAAGTTTGCTGAGAGAGTTTGTATGTTAAGGTAATCTTTGTTCAGCCTGTTGTGCATGCATGTCAGAAATACTTGCATCACTTCTCTGATGAACGTGTATTCCCTCTGTTCTTCCTGTTGTCTGGAAAGATTCCTGGGCCAAGTACCCATGAGAATGAGGAAAAAGTCTATCACAGACTCCATTTGTGGTTGCTGTCGTTCCACCTTTAATGTATGTCTTCCAGCTTTACCTTTTCTCCCCCCAGAATCTAACCTGCTCAACCTGTTCTAGTTCAGCATGCTGGAACCAGCAAACTGCAGAACATACTCTCTCTCAGGGTCAGCAAGTTTTTTCCTCTTTCTTTTCTTTGCTTTTTTAAAAATAGACTATTCCTTAACAGTAAATTGTAAGCATTTGGGAAACTTCTCTAGTTGTTAAAAAAACTACCAAAAAAAATCAAACCAAAAGTGACAGTAATGGGGGGGAAACTTTCCGTGTGGACTTAGCCAGGCCCTTTCACTTGGGTTTGTGAACCATGATGCTCACGTGCATGATGCCCACAGCTTAGGCAAAGACACAGTCTATAAAGTAGAAGGTGTCATTATACAACTGCTAAATAGTACACAGTATGCAAATACTGCTTTCTCTTTCTTGAGGGCATCTATAGATACACTGAGTCCTTCAGGCTTCTCTCTTAGCTGAAGTTTACTAAACACTCTCAGTGGTTTTTTGGTAAATCTTCATGTGAAAAGATACCTTGAAACAGAGAAGGTGTATGACTTCTATGTGGCTCATATTTGACATCAAGCCACTTCAGCGTGTTGTCTTTTTTGACAGTTTCAAACAGAGGGTAGAGAGAGTAAGGCAACAATTGCTCATGGACTGAACCAAAATGAATTTTGCTTGAGGGTTAAAGTTCCAAACTCCTGTAAAATAGAACAAGTCATACGGGGACTTTGTTTCCAGCTCCTACACATGACTAAACAGCCATGTAACAAGATGTGAAACTTTTTCCTAGGCTTCTCTGCTCTGTGGGGAATGCTGTGAGGAAAGAGGACCACATGTTCAGGAACAGGAGAGGAAATGGGCTGAGCACGTGAAACCTCTTCTGCTGGGATGCTGTTCTCAGCACTGGGAAAAGTTTGCACAACTTGTGTGTGTGCAGTGATAAGCTCTTACTCAAGGGGCAAGGAAGTTACTTGGTGACTGCTGATACCAGAGTGATGCAGAGACCCTGCTTGATGTGCTTCTCTTATCTAGTGCAGCTTCCTTGCGTGCGTGCATCTGTGTGTGTGTGTGTCAGGGAAAGATACTCAGCTCCATCTGCACAGCATCCCCAGCATTGCTGTGCCTGTCTAGTTTTCTTCCTTGAGCTGTGTGACGCAGCAAGTTGTTCTGTGCTGTGTGCCATCAGGATTGCTCAACAGTGAAGTGTGAGAGGGAACCGACGGGCAAGAGGGCTTTGCCTGATTCTGGGAAGTAGCTGGGTTTGGTTGGTTAGGAAAGGGGTGTGGCTTTGGGGGAGAGGCAGGATGTACCTAGGACTTCTTCAACAGTGTTTGCTCTTCAGGATAAAACTTTTCCTTCTCTCTACTTTTTTACTGTTACTGAAATTTAAAATGGCTTCAATTGTCATTACCATCTAATAACACCTGTTTTCTTTTAACATGAAGTTTCCTGAAAAATCTGCAGTAATTGATAAAGGTTATATAGTGTGGTAACTCAAGGACATGCCTGAAACCCACAAATTTCCAAAAAGATTGAAGTAAACAGTTCAGAATGTCCCAGGCCAGGTTTTTGGTACACTTTTAAAAATATAATTCTTGCTTAATTTTACTTAATTTTTTTGTTGTTTATAAACTTTTTTTCTCCAAGCTCAAGGAAGTATAGTGGCCTCTCAGGAGGATCTTGTTTAATAGTGTCCCCTGTGAAAGAGTTTCTTGCAGCTTAGAAGTCTCCTTGCAGTATTTGGCATTGTTAATTTAGGTCTGCTCTGAATTTAATGCAGACTGCAAGCCGACAGCTTGGTGAAGTGATACTGGGAAGCTCACACTGCATTTTCCTCCTCTTTTGCCCTCCCTTATGCCAGGGTTTATGTGAACTGCAAATGAATGCTTTCTTTTGCTGTCGTTTGGGAAGCTTTGCTTTGGAGTCATGGTTTGAATCACTTCCCTGTCACAGCATCATCAGGCAAATATTTGTCTTCCTTTTTACCTTTGAGATGTTCTGACAACGTTGCTGTTAGGGAACAGGAGTAACTTTGAGCCAAGCTGGGAATGCAGTTATATCAATTTCAGCCTGTTTGAACTTGCTGAGTCTGCGTGGCAAGTAGTTGCTTAAATGTGAATACAGCATAATTATTCAGAAATGGTACTCTCCCCTCCCCCTTTGGATTTGTAGATCAGTATCTTTCCTCTCACTCATGCTTACAACTTGCATTTATTCGCAGCAAAGCAAAATTTTTCTCTAGGGTAAAAATACAGAATGCTCTGTGTGCTTGTGTGTGTATCGTATATCCTTAGGTATCATGTATTGGCAGCTGCGTGGCACTGGTTAACTTTGCAGACTGTCCTGGTAGCACTGAAAAGTGATTTCAAATCTGTCATTTGAATTTAATCACAGGTGGCTTTTTTCAGCCTTAGCACACCCAGATAGTCTTGGTGGATCTGAATAATAACACTCATGTCATCATAATGATGCTGTCTGCCAGGAGAACCTCTTTGCTCAGGGAGACAGACAGTGTGGCAGCCCGCTCTGAACTTGGGGGGATGCTTAAGGCACATTTGGGTGGCACCTTGGACACCTGGGGGATGCCGAGGGGACTGCTACACCCACATGCTGCTATGTGGGGAGGCTCACCACGTTAGCCCTGGTAGACAGTGCTAATAAGTGCTGGAGCCTCCACGAGGCTAATGAGCCATGCTGGCAGGATGGCAGTGCCTGAGTGCCCTGGGGAACACTAACTGGGCAACCTCCTGCTGGGCCTGGTTGCAGACATGAGGCTGAAATGAGTCGGGGCTTCCCAATCCGATCCTTCCTTGGATCTGTTTGCTCCACCCTGTCCTTTCACTGCTTGCATTGCAGTGGCTTTCTTAGTAGCATAGCTATAGAGACATCTTGCTGTTCAGCTTCATTTTGTTTATCCCATGCTAGTGTTCAACACTGGTTACCACTAGAATATTTGGTGGTACTTGAAATTTGTTTTGAGATTGCTCTGCAAGTTGTAAGAAGGCGTTTCCCATATGGTTGGGGTTTTGGTATTTGAATGTCTCTGGACTTGCTGTGAAGTCTGCATGCGTGTCTGAGGGCTTTTTGGGTCTCTTTTGGGTTTTTTTGAGGATACAAATATTAAACAAGCCAAGAAGAGAAGACAAACAGAAACTTGTCCAAGTATGGATCATGCTGGATTTGCAAAATCACCTGCATCTTTCTGGTTCTTGTGATTACAGCTGGCAAGGGCTGAGTGGATTGCTCTCTTAAGTGGGTGATGTTGGTAATTAACACTGGAAATACATTGTCAATACAGATTCTGTGCATGTTTTAACAAACAAACAACTGACTAAACTCTTTAACCCAGGGTATAAATGCACTTTTGACTTAAGTTCCAGTCATATTCACAAGACTCTTAAGGAGGGAGTTACCAGGGTATTAAATGATTACTCCTAATAATACTGCTACTTCACTTTCTCTTTGTTTAGGATTTACTTCCCGTATATATAAATGGCAGAAGCTTTGAAGTGGAGTTCTCCATGTTTTCCTACATTTCTAGACAATTTGGGTTGAAGTACCATTTTTTTAAGCAGAATGAAACAAAAACAGTGACAAAAATGGCATGACATAGAAATCTCTTTTCAGAGATGTTACCAGTGTAATTCTGAAGGCTTTCTTCCATTCGTGAGACATTTTTCATTTCATGAGGCCTGAAGAACATCATGGTCCAAATTTCAACCTAACTTGGATGTCTCCTGTGCTTCTGTAGGTTCTGATGCGATGGTACAAAGTCGAAGCTTTAACAAAACAGACTTTTTTTTTTTTTTAAACAGAGATGTTTGGTCATGTTCTGAAGGATACCTTTTTTTTCCTCTAAATTATTGGAAAAGGGTTTTTTTATTCTTTGGAGTTTATTTACTGTTATTTGAAGGAAGCAATGTAAGTGAAAGATCTTGAGAAGGAAAACAGTTAAAGAGCTAAAGCAGTTCTATCAGCTAAATTGTGGATGACCAGTTCGGTCCTTCCCAAGCTAGCTTGGGAACTTGCGTAATTCTTTATGTTGGAAAGAGGAAAAAATCCTATATTTTCAAGAAGGTGAAGGATGCAAAGGACTGATTTTCATTCTTAGTCTTTGATTTGAATGATTGGATGTGTGGCTCCCTTGTCTTTTGATAAGCATCAGATGTATGAGGATTTTCCCCTTGGTTTTGATATCAAACAGCTTAGAACTCACAAGGGAGATGAGGATGTGCAATACAGTAGAGTGTAGGGTACATCTAGTGGTAAAGTGGGGAAACTTATAATAAATATGTGGGATATGAAGCCAGAACCTGAACTTGATACTGTCAGATGATCTCTCTGGACTGATAATGCCCGGATTCATTGGCCTTCCCACTGTGTTTCCACGTGAGGGAGGAGGAGGGTGTTTATACATACACTGGATTCTCTGCTCAAGAATTAATCTTGATTTAGATGCTGGGACTTTCCCAACCAGGCCTCATGAAATTGCTTGCTGCTCCCCCTGTGGACATGCTGCTCCTTCTAATCAGACCTACCTGGCATAGACCTCTCTTGAATGAAAGCCAGCAGAGCTTGTGCTGCCATAGTTATAAGGGAGAGGCTTAATCCTGGATCCTGCTCAGAGGCTGCAAATACACCCTTTTGTTCCCTACCTTCCTTTTGCCTGGGCCTCCAAGCTGGACAGGCCTTTTTCCTTAGGGATGTGAAGCACATCAGGAGCCATGGAAACTCAGGGTGCAGCTACGGTGTGCTTTTCTCTTCCCAGAATTAAGAGGTGAGGGATTCCCACGCATGCTGAGGGATGTTTCCTCTCCAAGAACCAAAGTGGCACTGATCAGGTTATCTGCATGCAAAGCAGGAGCTCCTGGTTTTGTTCATAATTCAGTGGGACCCGGAGTGGGGAGCAGCTGCATCTTGTAGTTGCCTTCTTCAGGATGCTTTGGCTGCTCATTCTAGCCTTGAGCCAGCCAGTCAAAACCTGCCCACGTTCTGGTTTTGGCATTGAAGCTGTAGGCTGCCCTGTTTTGAGACCTCCAGAAAGCTTATACGATCAACATGCAAATCCTCCCTTGGCATTAAAAAAATACATCAGCCCTTTTTGGAGATGTGGTAAAGACTGGGATGTGACCAGCAGGACATGTCATTTCGGCAGGACACATGCTCCCCCCACCCTCCCCATGAATCACCTCCCACAGACACTGATCCAACACCATCCACAAGGAGAAAAAGGAGTAAGGCACTTGAGTTCTGCATTTGCTTATTATTGCAGCAATCTCTTCTTCAGTGTAAAGCAGCGAAGTATTCACTTGCTGCTGTTCTGCTGCAATAGTCACCCTTCTGAAATCATTCTTTGCATTACAGTGTGGGGTTGGAAAGTTTTTCTGATCATTTGTCTTAAAAAAGAAAAAAAGAAAAGAAGGTGAGGGGAATTCTTTGTAGTATCATCTTAGTCATCCTGTTCATGTGACCCTGAGAGGGGCAAGGGGAGCTGTGGCAGGAGAGAGAGAAAGCAGAAGGTGATTCTCAGGGGGAGGATGGAATGAAAGGCAGTCAAGCACTTGAAAAAAATGTGATTTTGTTGGGAGGGCTGACTGGCACACAGACCTAGCACAGCTGGATCCTCTTGGCTCACCTGTGAAATTCCTTGTTCAAGGGAGAGAGAAGAGATTACGAGGAGAGCTTTTTCATGTCCAGCTGTGCTGCAAAAAGCATAGTGTGTAGCAAGTTATTTCTTTTTTTGTATAGCAGTTCTTAAACACTGAGAGTTTAGTTCAGAGGTGGATCAGACCATGTTTGGAAAAGACTTAATTTCCTCTTTCCATTTCAGGATTATTCTGTTCAGATTTTTGTGGTTCTCTATCTGGTCTCATTTTAAATAGGGTTCCACCACTTTCTCTGTGGTTAATCAAGGCTAGCTAGCACTTAGTGCAAAGGAGTCATGCCTAATATTAAGATCAAATTTTTATCTCCTTCCAGTCATGCTGTGTGTCATGGTTGCATCTTAGTGTTCCACCCTCGATACTGTCCCAAGTGTGTGTGTACCTGCACGCATGCTGGAGAGACTAATAACCACTGTAATGAAGGGCAGGTTTCAGGGCTCTGTAGTTTCCTGAGCTTGTCTCCTGTACTTGGGTTGCTCTGTAGGATGGCTCAGAGCCACAATTCATTGATTCAAATTGGAAATAGAGAGCAAAGTTTCATGTGCTGTGGCTCTGGCTGTCTTCTGAGCTGCAGTAGTGGTCATTTCAGAGCTGCTGGCACATGTTACTGTAACTTGCATCTGCAGCTGAATATTGGCATTTCTGTGCGTGTCCTTATTTTGCCCTTCTTTTTTTGAACTACATTCTCGCTTAAAGTGTTGAGTGTTTATCTTTATTTTTTGGAGCTGATGAATGTCATATCATTTTCCTTTATCATTGTAAGATGCTGAAAGCCAGGCTGACTTATGAGCCTGTCTTTCACTTCAAAGTATGCCAGTGTTGTCAGGCCAAAATATGTTGTTATAGTCACAATGGGAAAATAACTTCTAAGCACAGCTTTGTTCCTGTTCTTGTATCTTGGCAGGCTTAAGTGGGGTCGAACGTTTTCAGTGTTATATGTAAGATCTAATCAAGGCAAACGCTTCTAAAGGAGGATAAGGCAACACAAATACTT
>WEIV01002931.1:33857-102593 GCA_013390005.1 Calyptomena viridis
CCCCCCCCCCCCTTAATTATGACTAGGAAACTTTTAAAGTGGAAGCCTTGGTGAAGGGAGTGTTTAACTTTAAAAGAAAGGTTGTGGATGTGGATGTGACTTGGCATCTGCAGTTCAACCCATGTTGGGTGATAAATGTTTTCTTGAGGCAGAATCACATCCATGTTGCAGAGTAAAAGAGAGAGATGAAGGTTGTGTCTATCCTTTGTACTTCTTGGCTTTATCTTCCCGCTTATCTTGGGCTGTAGCTCTAGTAATCTTTTTCCTCTCCACCCTTAACTTGATGTAGTGAAACTTGCTTAACCTGCCAAAGGAACAACCTGCTGGCTGTAATGTGGGCAGGTTGTGACTTTCCTTGAGAACTCTGGAACTTGCTGCTTTGGTTTCTGATTTTTCCTTTTTTAATGATTTTTTCTTTTTTTCTTAGTTTAATGATCACATGCAGAGAGCTATCACAGCGGCTGTGATGTTTGACCTACACAGTAAAAGTCAAAGGTGCAGTCAGGGTGTCTTCCTGTTTATAGCTCAATAGTTCAGGCTGCTTCCTTTCAAATGTGCAAAACTAAAACATGAAGGGATTACCACATTCCTTGCTTTGGGTACGGATTCTGATCTGGCTTTTAGGGCATGACAAAAGTGCTCAAGTTGCAGGAAGGAGAACTGCAAGCTGGGAGCAGCCAGTGAGGGACACCAGACATAGCAAAGCCCCATCATTGTGGTGCTGCATCCATGTTGGCAAGTCCTGGCTTATTGGCATACTTTATATTGCAAACACAGCTGAACTGCTTTTGGGACTTGCAGGAGCCCGTGTGTTTGCATGCATCAGGTCATGCCAGGCAGAGCTGCCATGTTGGACTGTCATTAACCTGGAGGTCTCAAGAGTTTTTCCTGTTGCTATGGTGCAGATGTGCCATCACACCCCTCTCAAGTAGGAGCAGCTCCATCAAAACAAGCAGAGTTCAACAGGTGGACAAACAGCAGGAGGAAAGAACTTAGCCCTAAGCAAGTTGTTTTGCATAGGTAGCTGCTAAACAGGAGTTGTGGATACTTGTTAATGGCTGAAAAGAGAAAATGGGAAGAAAAAGTCCCACGCTTAATGCATAGCAGGTTGTTTGTTTGTTTGTTTTGCTCTCTAGCTTTCTGAAAAGTGTCTGGCCGGGTAGTATTAGCTGTGCATCAGCCGAGCTGCCAGAGGGTTAAGCAATCATGCCTTGGGGGTGTGTGTGTTTGGGGTGGGGGAGCAGACACGTGCAAAAGCCTCTTTCTCACTTTAAAACAGCTCATTGAAACTAGAAAGCGGTCTTTACCAAAAAGAAATAAAAACATAGACCAGCAAACCATCTTTCAGGTTTTGCTTTGCCCGTGCAATTGAATGCTGTGTTTTCTTTTTCCCAGGTGCTTTTTAGGTTTTGTCTTCAATCATTGTGAACAGAAACCCCTTGAACAAATAACTGGTTTATTCTCCCTTATTCTTGTATGAATACAGAAAACAACTGCTCATGCTGTTGTTTTGTCATCCATAAAAGAAGCTCTAGCTAGCATGGGAAGTTAGATCAATGCCACAGGGAAAAAAGAAAAAAAATAGAAAATGAAGCAGTACAGTACCTATAAATGCCTTCCCTGCAGATTTTGTGAGACCAAGTAGCATTGAATTCTTATGGCTAAATCAGTTGATTTGGTACCTGTGGTGCCAGGGCTACCAGAGGGCCAAGGCAGAGGAGTGCATAACACTCTGGAGGCTGTGTCAGTCTTCCTTCTGCTCCCAGGTGGGTGGTCAGCAGGGGAAGAGGTCAGACAAATTCAGCAACATTTCCATGATTCTGTGCCCAATCTGCTGGGCATATCTGCACACAGATGTGACTGACAGGTGTCACCAATGTCCATTCACCATTTGTGTCACCAGTGAGGGTTACTGTGGATCTGGGGAAACCATGCTTTTTCACTCATGGACCTGGTCCTCAGAGCAGCCCCCGCCTTGATGGGTGCTGAAAGCAGGCAGTAGTTTTAGTCTTGCATCAGTTCTGGTATGTGTGGTGCTTTTGGCTTGAGGCTGTTCCCACATAACACCCTCAGAAGCCTGGCTATAGCTTGAGACAGTAATTTAGATGCCTTTTTTAAAAAAAGGCTCAGAGATTGTGAAAGGGAAACATAAAAAAAACCCATCGTGTGACAAGACAGTCTTCCCAGCAGCTCCAGTGGAGTCTGCTTGTGGGTCAGTTTGGTCCAGTGTGTTATCTTGAAGCATCATGTCCTTGGCATCCAAAACTAAAACGGATTTTTTGTCATAACGCCCAAGCAGTTATGAGGACATGCAAGACTTGTCTAGGTTACAACATTCTCTCATGTTAGAACATGATAGTGTGCAGTCATGTTAAATGGCACAGTCGTGAGCTGAGTTATGGATGTGACTTCTGAAAGATGTGCCCAAATGCCATTAACATTGTCTCCCTCCTGTTTCTTTGAAGTCAGTCATATGGACAAATGGCCAACTCTCTCCTGCATTCCAATTTCTAGCTATTAGAAGCAAAAATTTCCATTATATCTAAGAGCATTGGTTTGATGTTTTTCTTTCAAAAGCATTATAGATTTGAAGTGAGGCTAAAGGCCCTACATTTAAAAGAAGATTACCATATGAGCTTTGAGTTCTCCAAAGAACCATAGAAGCAGTATCTTTCATCTAACTGAAGGGAACAAGATGACAATATCTTCTTCGGCTTGCAAATATGAAAAACCAATAGGCAGTTGGGTTAGGTATACAGATATTCATGAGATTGCTTCCTAAGTCATTTTCCTTCTCTCCTTTTCCCCATGTCTTTGTGACAAGAAATAGTTGTTTTCCTGGGAAGGCAGGTTTGTGAACATGCTTTGGCAGTGCAGAGTTTTACAAGTCATACCTTCTCCAGTTTAACAGTGTGACCAGATATATCTTGACTTCAAAGCTGCAGTTTAAATTCAATATTGGAGTGCAGCATTGTGTTAAGGATGAAAAGGAAACAAATGCATTTAAGAAATTTTGCTCTGCATAGACATATCCATTTGAGATGCTGTCTCAAACTCTAAAAGGAGAGCCACTGAAGATGGGATGCTTTTTTTTGCACTGAGAGAAGTGGATGCTCGGCTGCAGGCTTTCACTTACTAGACAGCCACGAGATTGGGATGCTGGATGTGTAGATTGCTGTGCAGTATTAGGCAGGCCCAGGGCCTGTTGGATGGTGGAGAATGGGCACGGTGCTCATGGAGCTAGATGGTAGCAGGGCAAGTGCTGTGTTGTGGGTTGGGACATGGAGGAGAACTTCTGGGCTCCCTGCTGAGGCCTCACACAGTCCCAGGCTCTGCAAAGGGCCCGGGCTGGGTTGTACCCCAGCTATTTTTCAAAAGTTCAGTCCAGTTTATGGGATCTCTGATGGTATCCTTTAAAGGAAAACCTTAGAAGTGGTGTTGGTGTTAAAATTTTATGTGGACTTTCTGCCTTGCTGACAGTGTCTTCTTCTCCCTCCTGCTCAGGCACATGAAGATTCATGAGAAGGATCCGAACAGCACAGCAAGCACAACTCCCCCCTCGCCGCTGAAGCGCAGGCGATTATCTTCAAAACGCAAGTTTAGTCACGATGCTGATTTGGACAGAGAGGAGAGGACACCTGCAAAAAAGGTTCTTTGTGGGGCATGAACCAAAAGATGTTCCTGGCCACCTCCTGAACTGTCAGCTGTTAAGTTCATGCAGTCAGCATATAAATATTAGAATGTGGTCTTGTTATAGCCCTGCATGAGTTTCCATGCTTGTCCTATGTTGTCTGAGATTGAAATAATTCAATTTTTTAAATTCTTTATTGTTTAGGGTTTTTTTATTTGCTTATGATTTATAAGTAATTGACGTTGGATGACAAGAGGATGAACTATTCTTTTGCTGCTACAGCTTTTCCCCTAGCTTTTTTTTCCCTCCCACTTAATTCCTAGTAGTCTTGAAGAGTGGTGATTTAAACTTTTACAAAAACAATGTTTATTTCAAAAGCAGCAACAGCTAAAATCTGGTTTTGTCTTGATCTGGAGGAAGAAAAGTCTGCAGTACATTTCCCTTTCACAGTAGCATAATCCTGCATTATTGGAGTTGCAAGAGTGACCAGAAAATATTTTATTTGAAGGCTAGACATTTCCACTAGGGTTTTGTTTATGAAATATTTTAGCACATTTCAGTCATTTCTACAAAATGAGTTGTGTCTGCCAAACTTGACTCTTTCCACTTAATATATCTAAATGGCAAGCTAAATAGCAGTTGCATTTAGCACAGTATCCCTTGTTCTATGCATGCTTTTCTCTCTGCAATCAGTAAAGAACTATAGAAAACATGCAGAAGTTCATTGCTTTTCCCTGAACCACTTGACTTACTAGTTGGCAGTATCTCAGTGGCATAAATAATTTAGGCTGACGGCTCCCCTGGCTTTCTGAAGGGGGAGGAATGCTAGTTCAGTGGTATATAAACATACAAGCTTATAAGTTGTTCAAATCACAGTTTCTCATTAGAACTGATATATCTGTGACTCAGCTGCACACTTTATCTCCTGCTGAGCCTCCTTTTCTGTCATGCATGTTCTTAAACATGTACTGAGGTTCTGTAGCTTACCCTTTCTGCTGAGGATTGAGTCATTTCTGGTTGCTTACAACAAGGTTCCGGATGAAGCCCACGACTTCATTTTTAAGAGAAAGACTTTGAATGGATTGCAGGTCTGGTTTGTTGCTTTAAATTTGGTCTGTTGAGGGTTTTTTTCCCTCTTTCTGAAGGTTGTCGAGGATGGTCACTCTGGCGAAGGGGATAAGAAGGCTGATGATGAAGTTTATCATTGTCCAGTGTGTTTCAAAGACTTTTTCTGCAAGTATGGGCTGGAGTCCCACATGGAGACACATCCAGATAATTCATTGAGGTAAGAAATAATACTGAGAGTGTCTCTCATCACCAGATGGCCTGAGGGAGCCCTTTAGCCCCCTACACTGTTAACTGCCCCCCTTTGTGATTTTGAGCACGTTTTAAAATGTTTTGCCTCATCTTGTGTCACCAGGGTGCTGTAAGGCTTAATTCTGTCATCTTCTGCGTATACAGGAAATCTTGCCAGTCAATAGTTGGAAATATTTTAGAAAAAATATAGCCCCACCTTGCTCCTCTCAAAACCCATCACTGTTGTTACATAAAATGCCAACAGTCCAAAATTTTAACAAGTTAAAATGAAGAAGATTAAAACATGAAGAAAAACTTGATAAAAACATTCAGGTATCAGCCTATGAGATTATTCTGTTTGGAGAGAAGGTGGCAGGTGGATATAAAGGCTTTTTTTGTGAGTCATGGGGGTGAGTGAAGATAGATGAGTTTCTGGTTCCAGACTTTGAATGAAATGTTTTATGATTTTCTGCCTGTTGAGGTTAGGGAATGATGTGGATTTTGGCTTAAATCTGATTCTCTTAACAAGGAAAAATTAGTTATTAATTGTTTGGGAAGGTACTTGGATGTTGTGTTTTGATTCAAGTAATTGCCTCCGGGACTCCTGATACTTTTTTATTTCCTGTTTTTTACCATGGAAAAATGTAGAGCCAGATAGATGAAGATATAAAAGAGATATTTAAAATCTAGTTTAAACATGCAGAAAAGCTGCTATTTTAGAAAAGGAGATTGTCTGTTTGCCACAGAGTGTCAGTGTTCTAAAGTTGTTTTGGGACATTGGACTCTAATGATCTTTCCAGAAGTGTGAAGAATTCAGCATCTTGAAGTGTCAACACACACATCTGAATACAGATTCTTAATAGAATGGTATGGAGCAGAGACATACCATTCTGTTAAATGGGATTTATTCTATTAAATTTTATTTTTTTACTCAGAAAACCTTGGTAAATCCATGTGACATATTTTTTAAAGGCATTTGTAAGTTTTGCAATTATTGGGGAAAGGAGTTGGAAAGCTTGGTCTATCAAATAGGAGTTAATTAAATGTGCTAATTAAATAGTAACTAATTAAACTGTTCTGTTTCTGAGGTAAATTAAGTAAATTTTCATTATAGATCAAAACTGAAACAGTTGTTCTCTGATAAAAGCTCTGCAACCCGCACAAAATGGAGTCTGAGACAATTTTACCTTACACTTTGTGCTTTAGAGAAAGTGGCTGTCATGTTGGGTTTATCCTGGCATTACCCTTTTTTGAAGCTGCTGTGAAGATATGACATCTTTGCAGAGATGGACCAGAATGGAGAGGTGGATTCTTTAGCTGTGAATGATGGATAAAAGACAATGGAATAGATATCCTTCTAGCTTGGCAGTGTTGCAGACTACTGTGGCAAGGCAGCAAAACATGCTGCCTCTGCAAACATGCTGTTCCTCCCCATGCATCTCTTTGTCTAGTATTAGGATAATATTCTCCTGAAATGGATTTTGCTACCCTTGATTGTGTTTCACACAAAGATTAGAATATGTTCCTAAATCAAAGCCACAATTGTCAAGCTCTGTGGGCATGATTTAAGGGTGGTTCTGGGATGCTGGTATTTATGGAATTGTCTAGATGATGGTAAGGGGGGAGTTGTCAAGTATTTGCTGCAGCAATTTAAGACATATCAGTGGAGATAGGTCAGGACGAGGAAGCTGTGGTTCTCCCTGATCAGCTACAATATTCAAGTGCACCTTACCCTGCCCATCTGGTTTAAAACACACCTTTTGTCCTAGCCTAGACAAGTCAAATGATACTGTCTCCTTGGCCCAACCTAACAGAAAATCCTCTGGTAAGCAGAGCAGTTTGGGCTGCTCTTAAGGTGACTGTTTCATCCCAAAGGAAATGGGTTAACATCCTTAGCAGGCAGGGGCTGTAATCCCCTGGTTCCCGGAGTTACGCAAGACTGGCTGTAGGATTCAACAAGATAAGTAGAATGTGGCATGCCATTCTCAGTCCTGAGTTCATGTGATCGAAATCTGGTGACGCTTAAGGGTGTTTTTTTGAGTGAAAGAGATGAAGAAAAGTGAGTATTTTGCTAGAGTATCAGAGCAGGAGGCATGCGTATACAGGTATGCTTGTGGTGGGAGAGCAAACTGCAGAATGTTAGGAGTTCATCAAATCCTGTAGTTGCCTTATTGTAGAAGACAAGGGGAAAAAACTCTCGTTAAAGTTCAAACGAAGAAAAAAGCATAGTAACTGTGTTATGAGCAAAGGGCAGGGATCATAACACCTTTCTCTTTTTATTGCCCATATTGTAAAAGTCGAGTCACTTGATCAGGACCTGTGAGGCAGGTATCAGATGCTTATCCCAGAGCCAGATGCTCTGGGGGTAGTGGTTGGTTTGGAGCTATTGCAGTAGGTAGCCCAGCACATGTTTTGTCATGACCAGAAATAAGTGATGCTCCGTCTGGCTAGCCATGCCTTTTGTTGTAAGGGCACAGAGCAAGCATCTGAATCCTTTTTGCTCCCCCAGTAGTTACTTTGAAAACGATTGTGGACCGGCTCTGAAGCAGTGCATCAGTGTGCGCTGACTTGATGGTTGTACCAGCCTCCCTTCAGGGATGGATCCTCAGCAGCGGCAAAGTGCCGGGGTGGTCAAGAGCTTCTGCCTGGCTTCCTTGTGGTCTTTTAATCCTGCCATAATAGTGCTGTTGTGTAAATACAGCCTTTTGCCCCCAGAGCTGTCGTTGAGTCTGTCTGTCCCGGCCCCCCTCTGCTAAGTAGTAGAAGAGGTAAGGCTGTCTGGTAGCCCCAGGACCACTGTGTGAGCAGCTAATTTACAGGGTGGGCCAATACCCTTCCAGATACCGTCAAATGAACAACTTCAAATCACAGGGTTAGCTGTTCAAAGTCAGATGAAAAGACACTCTGCATTGTCTTCCCTGGTACTGCTTTTTCATGTAAAACCCCAAGCGGGGAGCACCTCATTGTTTACTTGCGGCAGAATAAACAATACTTAATCCACTGATTGTGTGAGAGGGGCTCCCGCTTGGGAGAGTATCTTTTGATTATGTAAAATCCTAAATCGTGCATCTTTGTCTCCTAATTACAGTAAGAACTGCCCTGCTCTCGGGAGCAATAATAGGGCCCTTTGTCCCACTGACAATGGGCTGTGGCACTGCATCTCCTTCGTGGCATTACACCCTCTGGTCATTCTCTGTCCCTTTGAAGCCCTGGGACCTGCACCCTAATTAGTGACATGAGCTGGCCCCAGCAAGATTTTCTCCAGCCCCCTTTAGCAGTAGGAGGTGGCCCAGGTTTTTTTTTTCTGATCCCCGTGGCATCTCTACCTGGATTGTTTCAAGAAGCCTGTTTCCCTGCAGCTGGGGCCTCAGGACACCGTCTATTTTGGTGAGTTTGTATCTGACTGTTGATATAATTAGCAGTGCTGAAACGCTGTGCAGTCAATAGGGAAAATGAGAAACCTCGGCATCAGGATAACTTCCCTGGAAACTTTTGTGGCGAGGGTTGCTGTCAAACGTGGTAATGTGCTTTTAAAGGTCACCTGACAGACAGCTCTGAGCAACACCAGTAGTGCAAGCAAAGGAGACGTGAGGATTTCCTGGGGAGAAGCCTCTCCAGGCCCGATGTTAGGTTCTTCCTCTTTCCTTTGGCAAGTACAGCAGAGCAGGCTTAAAGTAAAATGCGAGGCTTTTTAAAAAAAAGTACATGCATACATACATACATAAAATTCCTTTGTTGTGTTTCTCTTTAACTAGAGCATACCTGTATATTTCCTCTCCTCCTACTCCAGAAGGTTTGTACAGTACTCTGTATCAAGAGCTAAAGATTTTTTTATTTTTACTTCCTCACAACAGCGAGGATACATTTGTGCTGCCTCTAATGCCTGTGCATCCTTCCGAGGAGAGCAGGGGGGAGGTGATGATAGTGTTGCAGTTACCTTCTTTCTTGCAAATGATGGTCGTGTTTGAACATCAGTTCTTAGCAAGGATAGTTAGCCAGTTTGGACATGGTAAAAATCTGGCTCTTAATGAACATTATAGAGACTTTCTGATCGCATTTGGTTCAGTGTGGCTTTGCCTTCAGTTACAGAATTTGGTTTTGCTATGTTTTTGCAGGAGACAAGAAATAAACAGACATTGCAGAGTGTGAAAGACACTGCCTGCCTGAGCTGTCACTGTCACTGAGCTGACCTGGTGACCAGAACAAGTAGATGCCTTTTTACATGAATAGATTCAGGGTAGATGAAGTTTTTTGACTTTCTACAGAGCGTGTCCAAACAGCGATATAATATATTAAGCTTTGTAACTTGCCAAATCCCGGGCATATTTTCACAAGGGCAGCAAAAGCAGCTCTCTTCCCCCAGGCTAATGTGCTTCTGTAAAACTTCCAAACAAAGAAAACCAAAAGCCATTCATGGCCTACCTTGTTCTTCAAAAGAGCCTACCCGAGTTTTGCTGAAAATGTTCAAGTCAAATTGTTTGGAGGTTGAACACTGCCATGGAAAGCTATTGTTTTGAACGCTGGATCAGTAATGGGCACAGCAACAGAAGAGCTCAGGCCCTGGAAGAGAAAGTGTCAGGACACCCTGACCATTGGTATTTTCGGTCATCTACCTCTAGTTTTACCAGGGTAACCACTGTGAGCTTTTGTTTCTGGAAACACTCAGGGGTGGAAAGTGCTATAGCTGTGTCTTGGTTGTTACCTAGCTTCACCCGGATGGAGTGGACAACTTAACTGCTTAAGGAATGGGCTGCTGGACTCTGGGGGTAAATTGTTTCACTGGATTTCACATGCAGCTTGCAATTCAGTCAGGCTAGTCACCAGGTTTCCCTCTTTGCCAGCACATCCGCATTCTTCAGTGTATAGTGGCAGGTGGTAGGATGCTGCCAGGCACCTGGACTTAGATTCCAATCTTAAATCATTTTAGCCAATGCACATGAGCAGCCCTGTTTAAGTCAAGACAAAAGGAAGTGGGTTTTGAGTGATTATTCCAGCTACTTAGAATATTGAATGTTTATTGCCCAGTTACTGTTCTTCAGGGTGGTTCCACACATTGGTTTTGAAGGAGATAAAATAGCCAAGAAAAAAAATTAATGTAAATTTTAAGTGTATGGAGGTGGTTGCCATTAGCACCAGTATCGAAGACGAGTACAAGATTAAGTTGTTTAGGGACCCAGCAGTGTGACTGACTAAAAGTACATTGTACAGGATGTTAAAAGAAAAAAGAAAGAAATCAACCAGAAAAATATACTTAAGTTTCATTCCTGTTTTTGCTAATGCCTATTTAAGCAAGTTTAGGAATTCGGTTTCTATCTTTTCTCTCCTTATATAGTAGGGAACAATCCTGCTGGCTTCCTTTTTGTGAAGCATGTTGCTTTCTACGTGTGGCCAGCCTTTTGTGGGAAGAGGGTGTTAGTGACATTGCAAACTTACAAGAATGAAGGTGTTTGAGAACTGTTTGAGACTGTTTGCGCTTTATATTACTGTGAAACAACAGGTTCAGGGCGGGGAGAGGAAGTTTTTTCCTGGTAGGTGACACTGCTGTTACTGGAAGCAACTTGAAGCATGAATGATGGGTCATCTTCATTCAGCATTAGGAAATAATATACTACTTTTCTGTCTCTTTCACAGCTGTTGGTGTGCACATAGCCACGTTCCTTGTTAGCACTTCAAAATAAGAAACATCGTGCTCTTTTAATGAAGATAGGTAGTTCTGAAGTTGTACCCTATGTGACTGTTGAAAGAGGTGGAGAGCACTCCAGCATAGACATATTCATGGATCTCCTTGACCTCTGGTTTTGGCATACCATACTTCAGCCCCAGTACTTGCCTTCTTAGTCATTGTTTGAGATTTTACCAGCAAGGATAGTTTAGGCAGAAACTGCACTGGAGTTACGGAGTCCTTACAGACTCAGTGCTACACAATTTGTTGCAGCTAAGGATGGAGACAAGGGTCAGTTGTATGGCATTGCCGATTCGGCTGACTCTCCTGTTCTGCTCTGCTCCCAAGCTGTTTGCTCAGTATCTTGCTGATAGGAACTAGGAACCAAATCCTAATATCTTGTTGGCAGTATTTTCAGTGCAGGAGCAATTCCATGAGACAGCTGCTGCTGACGAAATCCAGCTCTGGTAAATTCTGTGACCAAAAATACAATGGTACAATGCAACTCTTGATAAAGCAGAGGAGAGCGTTTGCAAGCAAGTTGGTGAATGCGTCCTTTTACTGAGCAAATGGAGAAGCAGAATCAGTGAGTTTAGCATCTGTATGTATGCTGGCTTGCAAAACCAGAGCAGAACTGCACTTGAAGTGCTTTCTGAAGTTTCTCTTCAGAAAAGAGAGATGGGAAATATCTGAAGAGCAGCGCGAGTCCAACCCTGGCCTAGAAGTGGTCAGCTCATATCAGGGAGCTCATTGTGTGAGGAGACTGGGAATCCAGAGCAGCTGGATAAAAATATTGGATACTGAATGGACACAGGGAGTGTTGCTCTCATGTGAAACTGTGGCATGTCACATGGTGTTGAGTATCTTAGGCTCAGCTGTAAGAATAGAAAGTGGGTAAATGCAAAGCTGACTGTAGGGGAAAGCTGCTTGTAAAGGGCATACAGGAGGGAAAAAGGGCCAAGCCAAAATACCTATTAGCAGGCGTGCCTGCCTGATCCTAAGGGCCAGGATTTGTTTATACTCAGGTTCTCTCAAAGTGTTGGGTCTGCTCAGTGTGTTAGCAGTCATGTCTTCGTGCCGAGCATATCTTACGTGCAAATGTACATAAGGACAAGGGTGTGTAGTCCAGATTCAGCTGCACTTATTTGTGAGCCCTGTTGTCATCCGTGGATGGTTGTAGGATAGAGAAGCACCTGCAGATGTATTTCTCCTCACGTTACTTGTGAAAAATGATGTTTTCTTAACATGGTAGATACATTTTTTTTTTTTCAGCTCCTACTATTAATTTTAAAATTACACGAGTACTTGGCTTCTGTGTTTGGAAGATATGTTAGAGGATAGGAAGAGCTCTTCATTTCTTCCCCTGAAAGAATATCAGATGGTTCACTTGAGTTTGTGTGCACAAATAAGAATGTTTTTTTGGATGCTGTGCAGCTACCAGTTTTGGTAGCTGTAGAGGACTATACTGGTCAGTTTGGGTTTTTTCCTCCAGGTATGCTTGCCCTAACTTTTATACCCTTCATTGTTATTTAAGTTGATCTTCAGCTCTTTCTCTCTGATTCTGTTCAGATTTCTGGTTTTTAAAACTTTGACCTTTATTAAGAAAAAAAGTCATTATGAGAAAATGACTACTTTGTACAAGTGTCTGCAGGCCATCTCCCGTTTTCCCTTTATTTTTTCTTAGTTGCATGTTAATTCAGTTGAAGTTAATGGTAAGCCACCATTCCATCGAGGCAGGGGTGTTTAAACCTGGCACTGTTGGAAGTGTTGCTGCTAAATGCAATTCATTACAGTGTTGGGAAGAAGCGAAATCTTTTTTCCTGATTTTTCTTTGCTTACGCACAAAGAAAGTTAAAACATGACACAGGATGGCTCGTTCATTTTTATTAAACTTCACAGCCTTCAATTTTGGTTGCTCTGACTGTGAGAGTCATGATACACTGGTAGGGGCACTGGCTCTGCAGCATGCTGACAAATTTCTGAAGTACGACATCACCCTGGTTTATATCGGGTCTGTCCTGGCTCCTACACGATGCTTTTCTCGCCTGGACCACAGCGCAGCTGTAGGAATGCACATAACGCTGTGCATCCCTCTATTAATAGAAGGGTTGGTGCAGGGGGTTCAGCCTTTGCTGCACCCAGGGGTGGCTTCTTTGAGGGAGAGGATTAAAAAGAGCGATGGGACAAACGGGTAACAAAGTCAGGCAGCCAGTGGGGAGTTGGGAGGGGAGAGAAGTTAGAAGAAAAGTTCCGCTGTGGATGTAAAAGAGCTCGCACTGAACTAGGGAGCTGTGTCCATCCCCTTCGTACACGGGGAGGGGAGAGGAGGGGAGGGCAGCCTCTGCATCCCGTCTCGCCTGGCAAGGGAGTTGGCTCCTGGTGCTGCTGTGTGCTTGCGGTTTCAGCACAGACCCACAGCGTTGGGCGAGGTCGAGATGGGAGAGCAGCGGGTCATTCAGGGTCAGACACGCGGGGGAAGGAGGCAGGAACGGTCATTGCAGGACAGCAGGAGGACCCACAGGAATCCCTGGGGAGGGAGGCAGGAGCAGGGTTCGCAGCACTGCTGCTTTTCCATCACTCATCTGCAGCAAGTGGGAGAGATTAGTGCAGCTGTTGGATGTTATTTCCCAGGGCCCTGGGTGTGGAGGCCAGGAAGGGCTTTTTTTTTTTTTTTTTATCCAAAAGAAGATGAGTATCTGGATCTGGGTGGGGTTGCACAGGAGCAGAAACCAATTTACTCTTTCTCATCTCTCTCCCTTCACCCCAAAAGAAGCAAAAGAGAAGTAAAGGAATCCTTTCCTGAAAGGGAGTATGTCTGTAACCTGCTAGTTTTTCTTTCACAGATGTTTAAAACCATCCTTTCTCCATCTTTCCCTCTTTGTCAGCCTCCTGTGCAGCAGACATTGCCAGTGTAGAGGCTGGGAGCCTGCTCCCATCCCTTATGTGGACATGAGTCAACAGCAGGGGATCACCCATCTTTCTCTTCTGCCCAGTCATCTTATTTTTAGGTCAGCATAGGATTTTCTTTGCTCATGGGAGCAAAGAAACACAAAATCACTGCAAATAATGTGACACAGAAAGGAAAATAATAATGACAAAGGTAGAAATACATACTGTACATGCTAGGGATTTTAGTGGGAGGAGTTAGACAACTTCATAAGTTCACTGTGACTTTTGTCTCAGGATATGTTTTATGAGCTGCATGGCTGAAAACTTAAGGTTTTAGTCTGCTCTTGTGTGGCTTTAGAAGTATAAGTAGAAGAATGGTAAATGTCACTTTCCCTTTCCCACTGCCAGCCTCAGGTAGTGCAGATCATAGTGTTTGTTAATTTCTTGGTAACATAATGATGGATATAAATATTTGGCATTTGCATCTTGACTACTGAAATATAACATTTAGAAGGATTGAATGTTTGCCTGCATTACTCTTAATCAAAATCAAGACTGATTAATTTTGCTTAAAATTTGGCTCTTCATTTCCTTTCTAAAATGTCTTTCCATTTCTTAAAGAAGAAAAGCTATTTCCTCTGCTGAAAAATTGGAATTGTCTCAGAGGAGAGTGTAATCCAAGGCAACAGGCACCGCTTATGTAAACTTTTCTTGCATAGGTGCCACTGTTGAGAGTGTAGCAAATCCTGGCTTGCCTCTTGAACAAGCTTCACAAAGCACTGCCTATTTCTTAAAGCCTGTTAAAATGCTTTTATATCCTAATTAGCATTACAGATTTCAAGAATACTAACTTACTTTAGTAGAAAGCTTTTTAATAGTGTGTTTTTACACAGAGACTTTGTCTGCATTTGGGGGGGGGAGGGGGGGAAAGGTGCACTGGTGTAGTAATAATTAAACAGACTTGCCTGGTGTGATATGTGGCCTGAGCACCCAGGGCAGCCTGGTTGTTGCACTGTTTTATTTTGGTTCTGTTTTTGTGTTTTAGTAGTTCTATTTTCTTACCCACTTGGGTTGTACACCCCTGCCAGTGAGCCAGAGCCCTAGTATTACACTGGCATTGTACGGGCATGAATGACTCCAAAACATAAAGGCAATTGAGAATTAAGCTAATTTTAAAGCAGCCTTAGCTGCTAAAAGCAGTTTTTTCCCTTTTTGCTTAAAATTGAGACTCTGTGCTTGAAACTGAACAGCTTTTTTCTCCCTAGTCTGTAATCATATTTATAGAAAAATGGAAGACTGGCCAAGATTAGCAATCACATGATAGCACAGCAGCTTTTATTAGATACATCTGGAAACTTACCTTGCAAGTAGAGTGTTTTTATCTCTGCACAGGTGTTGAACCATTGTTTTGCCTATTCTGCTGACAATCTCAGAACCTGTTCCCATCACTGTTCTCTGCAGCCATGCCATCCATGTTTGACTTGGCACTGCACGTGAGCAGACTTGTGAAATTTTAAAGAGAGGGAGGATTTTTTGGTGTTTTGTTCTGGTTTAAAGTTCATCATAAGCAAAGTATTACCATGTGTTTCAGATGCTTTGTTTGATATGCTGGACTTTTCAGACTTTCCACAATTATTTCACTTTTTTTTGAAGGAATATAAGCAACACAAAGCAATGTTCATATCACCTCTTGTCGTTCTTAGACTGTGGGTTTAGATTTAAAAATACTGTAGGTGTTGACACTACCTAAAGATGGAAAAATAGTACTGATGACAAAATAGTGAAATTAATGGTTAGGCTTCCTTAAAAAAACACTAATGCTTCCAGTTAATGCACTGTTAGGCATGGCAGCTTACTCTGTTTTAAATTAACAGAAGCCTTAGTCAATGCAGCATGATGCTTGCCTTAACTAGTTATGTTTTGCCACTTAGTACTTGTAATTTTTTCTTGGAGGTGCTGTGGGTCCATGTCTGCATTGCTAATTGTGTTCAAAGCTCAAGTCATGTCACTTGTGAGACACTGAGACTCCATTCCTGCTTGAGGCGAGGGGAAGGAACTCAGCAAAAACACACAAAGGCACAAAAAAAGGTTGTGCAGACACTTGGGCAAACAAGGTGTGTGTTTTAAATAGCTTCCATCCACAGCAAGGCCAAGTGAGGTCTGCAGAGCCTGAGAGGTCTCCTGAGCTGGTGGCACGGTGACTCCCCTCAGCATCAGGAGCAGCTTTACAATGACCTCGCTTGTCCTTGGCAAGGAAGGTGAAGGGGCAGTGCCCAGAGCTCGACGGGCAACCTGCTTGCCTGGGGAGCCTGCCTGGAGAGACTGCTCCACACATCTCAAGGGAGAGCTTTTCTCAGGCTGTTTTTGTTCCAGCTGTCAGAGCTGTGGCTGCCTGTGCAGGTGTGCTTGGACCACAGAGAGAGGCAGGGCATCCACAGTTCCCTCCCATGCTCCAGCTCTCATGTGATCCTGTAAGCTGTGCCACCAGGGCGTGGTGCATTTATATGCCCTGAAGAGCCCGCATCTTGAGATGACAGGTGTGATTTATCTGGATGTTTCTTTTTTCAGCCAGGTGCTTCTTTTTGACTGAATGGAAAAAGAGCTTAATCCTTTTCCCAGCTTCTCTTTTTGCTTGCTGCTCTTTCATTCATGGCAAGGAAAATGAAGACTAAGGAAGAAAGAGAAAAATACAGAGGGGTGTTTAATTCTATGCTTTATAAAAGATAGAAAGTATATGTTCCTTTTTTCAAGATACATTACTTTTCTTTGGGGGAAAGGGAGGCAGTTCCCTTTGCATGGAAAACACCATTTTTAAATTGCAAATTTTTACTGTCCTGAGGCATGGCAGTTGGTACAGGTGTACCGTGAAGGATTTTCACATGGGTATCTGCTCTGAAAGATTAACTCTCAAGTGTAGCTTTTGATAGGAGCCCTAAATAAAGTAATGCTTAAAACCAGCATGTCACACAGCCGATGGAGGTGAGGGAGTGCGAGATGGACAAGCCACACCTCCCCACTCTGCTTTGCCAAGGAGCACCGACTGCTGCTCTGCCCAGGAGCCAGCTCTCCCAGTAACTCTGTGGTGCCATCAGCAGTAGCTGTGCCTGACTCGTCAGGCACAAGGGTTGCCGCGTTGGGTTGCTGGGCCAGAGGAGGCCAGGCACACTGGGAATCCTGAAGATGCCCCAAGGTGAAGGTCTGTGTCCCTCTGCAGGACAGCTGGCGATGCTCCTGATGGGGTAGGAGCATTGCTTCCAAGCCCTCATTTGTGTGCCAGCATTACCAGGAGGAGCATGCCAGCAGGACTGCTTGCATTCACACAAGGCATTTTCTTCACCTCTGAAAAAGAATTTATTACAGTAGCGTGCAAGTTCTTCACATGGCTTGTCTAACCCTTGAATGCCCTCCTTCCCCCAGCTGTTTTGGTGGTTGTGTGTGTTTTTGTTTTCACTGAAGATGAAAGCTTTGCATCACAGAATAGGTGCTGCCAAGTGAGCTGGAGGAGAGCTGTAGATCCTGATGCTGGAGAAATGCTATGTGCTGGCATTTCCCCACCACCACCAAAGATTGTTGTCACATTTAGCATACCTCTTTAAGTAAACTTTAGCTTTGTAAATGGCACTGGTTTGGTATTTAATGGAATGCAGAAACTATGCTGGCAGTAATTGTAAAGGTAGGATATGAGTGAATTGACAGGAGAGTTAAAACAGATTAAAAGTTGAGCGAATAATGTTTATGTCCAAGCTTTCTGGGTACTGTGATAACAAAGACTGTGTTATATGCACTTCACACTTGCTTCTTTCACCACTCAGTGACTATGAGTCCAGTTGCTTTGTGGGTGACTTGGTTATCTCTTCATTTTCAGGGAATAAAAAAACGGCTGTAGGAGTTTATGTAGTGATAAAAAGAACAACAGTGGAAGTTGTTAGGATAGGGAGGGGGTGGTTTCAGGATTTTGTTAGAAGTCATTTCTAATTGCAGGATGATTTTTTGATGGGCAGACACGTCTTTTTCCTTAATGTAGAAAACAAACACACAGTATGGGGAGAACTGAGGGAGGAGGAGATGGGAAAAATCCCTAGTGCATATAGTATTCTCACTGACAGAATCTTACTGCTTCACATTCACTCATGTTTGCTTCTGTGAAACCCATGTTTTAGTTTGGAGCTGGACCTGTAACCACAAGGAACTATGTGAAACTGTGTGTCACTAATTGAATGCAGAGTGGACGTGACCTGTCATGCTGCAGAGCTCAAATTCCAAATATTTAAAAGGCAGTAGTCTTGTTGACGTGTTGGCCGAATATTGCTGCAGAGCCCTCACTGCCTGCAGCACAGCTTTGATTGTTTAATGCAATGTTTTATGTGAGAAACCTTTGTTTAGCTGAATTTGGGATTTAAGAACTTAAGAAAAACAAGAAGTCACAGCAGTAAAGTGTGGTATGAAAAGACATTGCTTCTGCATTTTTCTTCAGGGCACACTGGCTGTGAAGGAAGTGTAAGAGTGTCAGAAGTGTTGAACATGTTTCAGGTCTTCCTCCTCTGACTTTTCTCCTCTTCTGGTTTTCCTTTTAAAACAGTATATTTCTCATAACAGCTTTGAAAAAAAAGATCAGTGAAAGTTTATGGAAAGGCAGTGTGAGGAAGTTTCACACACAGGTATTTGAGTAGTGTGCCATAGTATGTTTTAAGCAGTGGTTATAAAAGGTACTATTTATACATTTGCAGCTGCTTGCTACTTAGATCAGATTTAGCCTCTCCTTGTCACCGATTTTTTGAAAATGTTGTGTATTTTAATAGCAATTTTTAGTAAAAACGAAATAGGTGTAAAGCCATTGAAATATTTTTGATTGGACAACAAGAAGGTGGTCAGAAGGCTGTGGTCTCATTTACTGTCTGCCCCTGTGAGATTGTCAGTTCTCATGTGCTATATCTTTCAACTTCCAGAGAACTTACTAGCCAGAAACTGGTAGAAAGTGACTGTGACTGAAATGGCCTTTTTGTGGTGATTGGTTTTTGACACGCTGTTGCTTTTTTTTGCATTTAGCAAGTTTTTAGCATCATGGGGCAAGAGGAAGGAGGGTGTCCTAATGGAAGAAGAATGCTAGTTCTTAGGCTTGCAGCAGTCAGTAAGTCATTTATATTTTATTCCTTTCTTTTCCAGGTGTGACATCTGTTGTATTACCTTTCGTACTCATCGGGGCTTACTGCGCCATAATGCAGTTATCCACAAGCAGCTTCCCAGAGACCCCATGGGAAAGCCTTTCATTCAGAACAATCCTTCGATTCCAGCAGGCTTCCACGACTTGGGATTCACGGACTTCTCCTGTAGGAAGTTCCCCCGCATTTCTCAGGTACTCTCTGTTCTTCATAGCTCAAGATACCAGCTGCTACAGCACATATTTTATGAAGTCATTGAAGGATTCGTCCTTGATGAGGCAGAGACTGCATGTAGAATATTTTGTAGAAAGCACATTACACTGTTCGTGTAGGCTTCAAAGACTTTCTGCCTTTCCTTTTACTTTTTGCATCCAAAGAATGTTGGCAGTGGATTTTTTTCATCATTCCAGTGGATAACTATCAGTGTAAAGATGTATTAAAATATTTTAAAGTAAAACTTCAGTTGTATTAGATCCTTGCCCCTTTCAGCCTGCCCATTATTTCTCGCCGAAAACCATCCCACATCTGAAATATTAGAGAGGACACATCGTAAGGAATTTAATTTACTCTAACAAGTATGTAGCTGTGGTGTGAAAGTTCTTATTACAAAAACTTTGAGCGGTCACCTTACTTACCAAATAGTGACATCATCAGTGATTTCTTCACAGAACACTCCCAAGCACCTTTTCACAATGTTCCATATGTAAAGTATGAGGATTTTGCACCTTTGAAGGAAAGTGGCTGGGGAAAGGCAAGGAAGGTAGTCTGTAAATATTCTTCTGAGAGACATAAAGCTTTCAATTGGATGGTATTATTCCTCCCTCTGTCAAGCCTTGCCTGCCTTGGTTATTTTGGGTCTGGATGAAGCTGCATATCTATTTAAAAAAAAAAAAAAAGAAATCAACAGCACAATCCAGCAAGACTATGCTTAGTCAGTTTATGCACTTTCCTTATTCTACTGGGATTAAAGCATTGATTTCCAGCTCTTCTGGCTGCAAACTGGTAGACCTGAAATTTGCTGCTGGTCCCAGGGGGAGCACATAGATCATTCTGTAAGTCTATTACAGCTTTGGTGTAAAAGTTAAAAAAAAAAAATTTAAAAAAGCACTTTTTAAACAACTTAGGTTTCTTTCTTTTGTAATTAATGACAGACACTGGAAGTTATTAAAGGATAGGTATTTTCCTTTGGTAATGATTTTTTTTGCACTGTGAGACAAGACTTACGAACTATGTAGAGTATATAAAGATCTTGCCAGCCCTCTACTAGTATTTTTCTTGGGAGAATAAGTGTAATCAGATTTCCCTCTCCAAAAGCCTTTGTTCTCTGAATTTCATTTGTATGCTTTTGAGGGATATTATTGTGGTTGGTTTATATTGTTTTGCCATCTTGGATGACTTTCTTGTTTTGCTTTTTCTCCTCCTAATTCCTTTGTAGCAGTAGGGCTAAAGGAGGTAGTCTTACTGCTGCGTTTACTTAGTGTGTAGTCTACTGAGGCTTCTTTTTTTTCAGTGACACAAGAGAGGTTTCTGTTAGGGAAGTTCAGGATGGAAAAGTATTTGAAAGTCTGAATAGCTATCTGAAGCAGTTTGCCTTTAGAGAAGGGAACATCTGGAGAATCAGACCCTAATTCAGATACACCACTTAGGAGACTAAAGGCTGTGGAGCAGGAGTATCTTCACACCAAGTGGCTGCTTTAAACACCCTAACTTAGACAATGGATGAGAGAGTGAACTGTTTTTGTTTGCTGTAGCATGTGATAGTATCCAGTTTGAGATACATACTCTAAATATTTTTGCGTGTCTTGCAGGTCTGGTGTGAAACAAATTTGCGAAGGTGCATCAGTGACTTCCATCGATTTATTTGTGAGATGTGTAACAAGGCATTCCCCATGCTTTCAGCACTCAAACTGCACACAGAAACTCACGTGGTGGATCAGGGAAAAGACAAGCACAAGCCACAGTCCATGACCCCACCCAGCGAGAACGCAGACCAGAAAGCCTTCATGGCATCCTTGGGCCTACAGTACACCAAAGACATCAAGCCTGTCAAGCAGGAGGACAATACACAAGATGAGGTCCAAGAAATGCGGCTCAGAGCACTGAAGAGTAACCTACCTCAGGAACCTGGCAGCACCAGTCTGCTCAGCCTCTCTCCTCTGGAAGCTGCCTCCATGGGAGGGTCATTTTCAGTCCTTCCTCCTACAAAAGAAAATATAAAACTTCTCTCGCTGCAGCCTTTCCAGAAGGGTTTTATTATCCAGCCTGACAGCAGTATTGTGGTGAAACCCATCTCCAATGAATCTGCCATCGAGCTGGCAGACATTCAGCAGATCTTGAAGATGGCTTCTTCTGCTCCTCCTCAAATCAGTCTTCCTCCACTTTCTAAGGCACCTTCTGTCCCTGTGCAGTCCATTTTCAAGCATATGCCACCACTGAAGCCAAAGCCTTTGGTAACGCCCCGAACAGTTGTCGCAACCTCTACACCTCCTCCTCTTATCAGTGCCCAGCAAGCCTCCCCTGGCTGCATCAGCCCAAGCCTCCCACCTCCCCCTCTGAGACTGATCAAGAACTCGGTGGAGTCCTCCTCCAACTCTCATCTCCCCCAGCCAGGAGCCAAATCAAGTCCTTCCTCACAGTTGCTCCTCCAACCCAAAGTAGAGCCTTTAACTCAGCATGAGATGAAGACACAACTAGAGCAGGATAGCATCATCGAAGCTCTTCTGCCTCTGAGTATGGAAGCCAAGATCAAGCAAGAGGTCACAGAAGGAGACCTCAAAGCCATCATTGCAGGGGCGGCGAACAAGAAGACCCCAGCCATGAGGAAAGTTTTGTACCCCTGCCGTTTCTGTGACCAGGTGTTTGCCTTCTCTGGTGTCCTGAGAGCTCACATCCGTTCTCACTTAGGTATTTCCCCGTATCAGTGCAACATCTGTGACTACATTGCAGCTGACAAGGCAGCGCTGATTCGGCACCTGCGGACACACAGCGGGGAGAGGCCTTACATATGTAAAATCTGCCACTACCCATTCACAGTGAAAGCCAATTGTGAGAGGCACCTGCGAAAGAAGCACCTCAAAGTGACCAGGAAGGATATAGAGAAGAACATTGAATATGTCACCAGCAATGCTGCAGAGATGGTGGATGCCTTCTGCTCCCCAGACACTGTGTGCAAGCTGTGTGGCGAGGACCTGAAGCATTACCGGGCCCTCCGCATTCACATGAGGACACACAGTGGCTGCCAGAAGAAGAAGCCATTTGAGTGCAAGGAGTGCGGCACAGCCTTTTCGGCTAAGAGAAATTGCATTCACCATATCCTCAAGCAGCACTTGCATGTGCAAGAAAGGGAGATTGAGAATTACATCTTAACGGTGGACTGCAGCACCCAGGAAAGCCAGACAGACCCTTCTTTGTTGGAGGACAGCACTTACATGGACCACAAGCCCATGACGCCTTTCCTGGAGCCACAAAATGGCTTCTTGCTTGGAACGTCATCTCACGTTTCCATCAAGCGTGAACCTGTGGGCAACTTCCCAATGGATTTTGATGAGCCATTGGATTTCTCTCAGAAAAGCAAAAGTGTGAGTGCTGTGCAAGTGAAGCAGGAGAACCTGTTCGGCTCTTCTCCCCTGTCCCTTTACGACTGTTCCATGGAGCCTATCGATCTGTCCATCCCCAAGATCCTAAAGAAGGATAAAGATGATGTCCCATGTGAAGCTAGGAATCAAGAGTTGGCTGCTTCTGGAAACAGTGATAAAGCCTATAACTGTCTGCAGTGTCCTTTGGTTTTTGGTGCCAATGGGAACTCAGAGACAAACCGGGGTGTCAGACACCCCCAGCCACTGAAAGGTTCATTGCATTTGACTGTCCCGATCATTTCCCCAGCTCTCCCTGGCAATTCTGCCTTGCTGAGACCCTTGAGGCCTAAACCACCACCACCAGCTCTCTTGCCAAAGTCTTCAGTAACTAAAGAGCTGCCGCCGTTGGCTTCCATTGCACAGATCATTTCATCTGTGTCTTCTGCTCATGCTTTGCTGAAAACAGAGGCTGCAGACTCCAGTCCCAAGGCAGTGAGCAGCTCCACTGGGTGTGATAAATCAGGGAATGCCAAAGCAAAAGTGACAATCGTGACTGCTGTTCAGAGGGACTCCAGCCTGCCCAGTGACCTGTCTCAGGCATGTGATCCAGAGCAGTCTCCCAGTGCTGATGCTGGGTTGACTAAGAAAAGAGGTAGAAAGAAAGGAACAAAAAATAAGCCTAAACTTAGCAGTAATGTGGATTTGGAGTCAAGTGGGGAGTTTGCCAGCATAGAGAAGATGTTGGCTACCACAGACACTAACAAATTTAGCCCATTTCTGCAGTCCACTGACAATTTCAAGGAAGAAAGTGGCAGAAATGGAACAAGTGAGGATGAGAAGGAAACTGCCAAGGATAAGCTGCTGAGAGGGAAGAGGAACGCTTATTCAGACTGCCTGCAAAATATCCCCTGTCCTCACTGTCCTCAAGTCTTTCCGTGGGCAAATTCCCTGCAGCAGCACATGCTCACTCACACAGGTAAGAGCACTTTGTGCTCACAGTAGATTGTAGGCCCTGAGAATGTTCCTTATGGAAGGGCCTCTCCATAGAGGAATCTTCCTCTCTTTTCCTCTTTCTGATGTCTGAATTGTATTCTTTGTTATTTTGCAAATGCCTAGCTGTTGCTGTTGTAGAGTGTTGGTGGTAGATTTTTACTTTGAGTATGAGAGGGTAAACTAAACTTCTAATGGCCATTTGACTTCAGTGGCATAACTTAGCATACCTGCACAGAGACTCAGGTTTCAGTTGTTCTGTTATTGTCTTATCTTGAAGGTGAACATGTGTGTTGAATATTTCATTGTGCCTTACCTGGTTTGTTTGACTGCTTCTGCTGCCTATTTGTCTGCATCAGTAATGATAAAAAGATCTCTAAAAATGAGAGCAAATAAGTATAGAATTGTGTCAGGAAAACAAAATAATATAGTGTTTAGCTTCTTTTTTTTCCCTTGCGGTGGCTTTTATTTGATAGATCAAAGAAGGAGGATGTGAGAAACTGCTCATCCTGAGCATTACATAGTAGCTTGCTTCTAGGAAATGTTCCTTCTCAGAGATAGACAAGTAAGGGGTGGGCGCATGCCCTAAGGTGTGGAGATATGTATGGGATCTCTAGTGTTGTGCCACTGTGTAAGTAACCTCAAACCTGGTATAAACAAAAGGAGGAATTGGGTAGGGAAATTTATTTTAGGTCTGGGGTTATTTTTCATTCTTCTCTGTAAAGGAAATATTATGTTGAATGCTGTCCCGATTTGAAGTTCACTCCTTTTTTCCACCCACACTGTAATAAAGTAATTAGTAGATTCTCATCCTGCTCAGAGAGAGAGGACAAAACTCTACTTGCTGCTGCTCCTTTTTAAGTCTGTCACAGTTGTTGATATTATTTACTTCATTATGCAGCTCAACTCCTGGCACAAAGAATAGAAATTAGGGAATATTTGTAAGAAACATAGGGGATTTGAGTACAACCTTATAAAAGGTACCTTTTTTCTGAAAAAACTGAGGTTTCCTCAAGCAATTCATTCATGTCTGTGCTAAAGAGGGAAACCTGAAGAGGTAAAAGAGGTTAGCTAAGAGATGTAAAGGGAATCTGAGCTGTGGAGCAGTCTCTATTCCAGTTTGCTGTGGGTGACGTGAGGACGTAACTTGCAAGGTATCAGTGCAACAGTGAGGCTATTGTTTTCTGGTCCACGGAGACCAAATTATTTCATCTTATTAAGCATACAGTTTACTTTCAGTGGTGAAGGAGAGCTCTTTACTTGTATCTCAATTGTTTTCCAACACCCTGGTCTCCAAAAAAAATAGGTACTTACTGAAGAACTGTTCATGAGACACAAAACAATGGAGAGGCTTTTCCCAGACTAAGAGGTTTGACCTGTTTATTGATGGCAGGCTTCCAAGGTAGCAGCACTGGTGTAAACCCTTAATGAAGACAGGAAAATGCACTCAGCCATGAATTACACTGGTAAAACTTGTCTCCCTTACGACCACTGGGGTTGGAAAGGGACACTGTCCTTTTAGAAGACCTCTGCTGCAGTCCCCACAGGGAAGGCAGGCAACTGTGGCAATAGCAGGACTGGATCCTCACCACAGATACAAGACTTTTAGTGGTACTATGGCAGTGGTAATAATCAGATTCTGGTTCGTGTGCTCTGGCAGTGATAATACTGGGCTGTTTTCTAATCTGAGAGCAGTGTTGACAGAGACTTGTTGCTGGAGGACCATCCCACAGCAAGTGTTGGCTGGCCATGGGGCATCTGCTTTCAGGTGACATGAACATTCTGTTTCTAAAGTGAGGGTTCGCACAGCTCCCCTCTAACAGCAGTGTTGATGAGACTTACTGCAGGGGAGAGGGAAAGGTAAGCTAGGAACGTGGAGGAAATTTAGGCCACAGAGGTGGTGCCAAAGCAAGCCTAGGATCCATTCAGGTAGAGTGAGCCCTGTGTTTTTGTGGTGAGTGTCAGGTGCTGGTGGTATGTGAGGAGTTTGGCGGCTCTGTGGTAGATACAGCAGTTCGTTGGGTTTATTTTCTGGGTGGGCAAGTTGGTTTTCTCGTGGAGACATCTACAATGTTGTAGTGCAATGCAGCATTCCTGTCCCCACCTATTACACAGGCAGTGACTTGTTAGACAGCTCTGTTTTTTAAAAGGAGTTAAGAAAAAAAATGTATTTACTCATCTTATTGTAAAGAGAAAAGGGGAACTTTAATTGTCTGGGCTTGATGGCTGCTCTGTGACTGGGTAGAGAAAGGGCTGATAGGCTGGTGTGAATGGCATGGGTGAGAATCCTGGTGATCTGCTTCCAGACTGCATGTGTTGGCTATCACAGCAGGCAAGCTGGTCTGTATAACACTGCTATCAGAAAAAAAAAAAGGCAGTTGTTTGAGCTAAAAAGTAGCAACTAGCTCTTCTTTCTTGTGCTTTCTTGCGTCCATTTGCAGGGAAGTTGTTATTGAAGTAATTTACGTAAGTGGTCTAAGTTAGGTTGAGTAAAATGTATATAATTTTGAACATTTAAGTGTTACCTGTATATTGCCAGTTTTAAACTACTGTATTTATACAGATATAAAAAGATTCTTGCAAGTGTGTCTTTTGTGTTTCATAAAATTTCAACATGGAGGACTCCTTCCATGTGGTGTCAAGATCATGTTTCCCTTTCATGAAAGTGCAAAAATGCACATGCTGCCAGTAGCCCGCATCCCTCGCACAACCTCACACAAGTCTCTTGTGAAAGCTTTTGCTCTTTCTTGCCTCAACATCACCGTGGGGTTTTTTATTTCAAAAGCATTTCCCTGAAGAAGCATGCCCCTTCCTCACTGGGTTTTTAATACTAAGCTCACAAGTGGGGCAGTGGGAATTTGGCATAGCTTGGTTTTATACAGTGTCTAACACTGTACCTGTGTTTTGTTTGAACATGCTTGAACACTTGCTTTTAATACTTTCTTTCTCTTGATGTCTTCACTGTATAATTTACTTTTCTGTGTTCAACTTGGTTTGCCTTTCTTTTTTGCTCTTCCCTCCTGCTCTCAACTTTTTTAATTCTCAGAGCATCAAGTAAGATGTGCCCTGCAGGTGATGCAGTTAATTTCACTCCTTTTACGGCATGTGCATCAGACTAGGTTCAGTATAAAATTACAGTAATGTTCTTTTTTGGCCACTAATTCGTTATGGATAACCTAATCTGTTTGCAAAGAATCACTTGAGCATATTTTCAGGGAGATACTGACAGGTCTTACTTGGCCCAAGATTATTTTTTGTTAAAAGTGAGATTTATTGGCAGAGGAAGTTTTTGTTTTTGTTTTGTTTTTCTGCTACGGCAGGAACAAACTGTACAAGAAAAGATCTATAAACAAAATGAAGGAATAAATAAATAAATCGAATACAGTTACACCTAGCCCAAGAACCTGAATGCTTCCTGTAGATTGGAGACCAGAAGACATAATAAAAAAAAGGACTGGAGGAATTTTTATTCTTTGATTTTATGATTTAAGTCAAAGTGAAATTGTAAACACCTTT
Source organism: Calyptomena viridis (assembly GCA_013390005.1). Classification (NCBI taxonomy): domain Eukaryota; kingdom Metazoa; phylum Chordata; class Aves; order Passeriformes; family Eurylaimidae; genus Calyptomena; species Calyptomena viridis. The sequence continues at coordinate 60,576 of WEIV01002931.1, forward strand.
AGTTTGCAACATTTGTACTCACCATGGCGATGATGTGTTTCCACTATGACAACAGTGGCAAGAAATATCTTAATTAGGGGCTGATTTTCTTATATGCCATGATTACTCAGCTGACCCTTTATATTGAAAAAGATTCCCATCAGATGACTAGCTCCCATGAAGTGTCCGAACTAGACTAGTCCTGCTGTGCTGCTAAATGAAGTTTACGGTCAGTTCCAGTCAATATTTAGGCACAGATGTATTTTAATACAGGCCATGACTATTCTTACAGAAAAAAATGAATAAAAAATAAAATCACATTGACTGTTTAGGTTATCTTCCAGTGAGCAAGTATATTTTATCAGAAGAGCAGTTGCATGTAAGAGATAATACAGGAAACAGAGAAAACTGCTTTTTTGTGCCTTTAAAGGTGACATTTTTGGAAAGAAGTCTGGTTTTCATTTGGGAATAGCATTGCAACTTGGGTGAGAGGATTGGAGTTTGCACAGTAAGCAGAATTTACGTTTTGGTTTTGAGACCTCCAACGAGGATGTCTGTGTGGAAAGAAGAATATTTTATCTGTTGCAAGTGTGAGTCAGTATGACAAATATTTGGTTGATATAAATGTTTTAAAGGCTGAAAATATGAGAAAATTGTGACCTGAGATGCAGGTTGAGTTTCAAGTTATTAATCCTCAGCTAATCCTGTCATTGCATGCTTCAAAAGAAATGTGGAAAGGAATTGGGCTATCATAAAGCAAAAGGGTTTCTGCTCAACTTTGAACTTTTATATTTGCATTGTGAATGAAGCCAGATAAAAGCGCAAAAAGTGGTGGTATTTGTAATCATAAACTTATGGTTGACTTAGCAGGCATCTAAAAAGAAAGAGTGACTTGTAAGCCTACGAAAAGCTATGCCATGATGCATCTAAAGAGTTGTGTTGACACTGGAGGAAAATTAAGGGAAAGAAACAGCTCCTGAGATGTCTGCAAGGTGGGAGGAATCCCTGGTACGGGTTGAGATGTTAACTAGATGTTAACTAGAGAACAGAACAGAACAGCTTTCAGGTTGTTAAAGAGATACCCACAAGGTTGTATCAAAAGGCTGCTGGCTGTGGCAGCTGGTGGGTGGGGGGTGTGTATGTGTTTTCAGAGGTTTGGGGTGTGAGGTGGAAGGTGTGACAAGAGCTGATCCTCCTTTCCAAGTAACTATCCTTTCAATCTCTTTCTTCATCACAGAGATGTCTTGCAGAATTGCCTTCCTCATTTAATTTCATGATCCTGGCTTTTCTTTCAACTTCTGCTGTGCTCAGTCCATTCCCTTGTTATAGTCATTTAAATAAATTACAGACATGAAAAACTTCCTCTTGTGGGGAAATAATTGATAAGGGGCTTGATTCCACTGAAGTCAGTGGAAATGTGACCTGTGGCTTTGATGGAAGTTGTGTCAAATTCACACAGGTGATATATATTTCCAGAGAGGCTGTTGAGGAGCTTGCAGTCAGGATATTGTGGTTGGTCACCGAGCAGTAATGTGGGAAAAGGAAGAAAAACTAAGGGATTTTCTTATTACACACTAGGAGGAGTAGATAGACATACATTTTGTTTTGTGTCAGGCCAGAAGCCCTTTCTCTGTCAAAAAATTGGTGGTGTCTTTTCTACCAAATATAGCAGAATTTGCACAAACCTGGAGTTGCCAGTTGCTACCTGAGGTGAACTGTGCTTGATCCCCAGCCTAAGGAAGAGGATGCTGGATTTCATGGTGTCACACACAGTTTTTCCCAGCTGTTCAGAATAGCAAGCTCAAGTTGGTTGGACTGAAGGCTGCAGACAAGCAAAGCATAAGGCTGTGAGAAGTGCCCTGCCATGTTAGAGCAGTGGTACTCATGTCTCCAGTGGTAGCAGTAGGATGTGCTGTTTAGTGTGAGCCTATGGACATGGCCACTGCCTCTGGTGTGTTCCTCTTAACACTGTCAGCATCCACAACTGCTTCATTAGGGCTGTGTGTTCAAGGGCACATGCCTGCCTGCTCCCTTTACTACTTATTTATGGAGCTGCTGTCTGCAAGTCCCTTTCTGAACCTGCTGATGCAGTTTGGCTTTAATTTGGCTGCTGCTGCAGGCCAAGCCAGTGATCCTGGAGAGATGTCAGCGGTGGCTTCAAGTCCTCCTGCCTGAATGTACCTGCCAGTACCATATTCAGCATCACATAGACATGTTTTAGATTGTTTTACTTTATATTAATCTGCTTTGAAGCTCTCCTGCCATCATATTGCCCCTTCCAGTAGCAAAAGAGACTGACTGTCAGATCATGTAAGGCTTTGTCGTAGGCAGGTGAGTGGCATTTAGCCAGAAGGAAGAAGCTGACGCAAATCCAAGGGTGAGCACAGTCACTCAGGGTTTTACTGTGATGACCAAATGGGATGAGTGCAAGGGGGAAGCTCAGCAGATGGTGGTACATGTCCCTTGCCTGAAGAGTGTTTGCACAAGTGAACTGGAGGTGTTCACACCTCCAGCACAGACAGGGTCTCACTTAATGTTGCTTTGAGTTGGTTTCATGGGAGAATTGTTGAAGTAACAAACCTAAAAGCAGTAAGAAGTTGGCTCTGTGCATCAAGGTAGTTAAAATTACAAATGAGTTATTACTCTCAACCTCAGAGTAGCTGCTGATCAGATTGCACAAAAGTGTGCACAGGATTTTCCTCTTACAGCTCCATGCACAGGTTGGTTTGGGAAAGTCTGCTGTCTTTCCACCCTCTCTCCTCCTTTATTCTTTTAATACAGCAGGTTGCCTTGCAGTGATGCAAATGTGGTAATACAGCTCTCAGTACTAGTCTGGCATTACAATCTGCCATGCTGGGGACCTGTTACAGCATGATTTGATCTTGCCTATCATGAGGAGACTAAGTTGCCTTGTTTCCATGTTAACAGCCTGTAACTGCATAGGGCTGTAGCACGGAATCTGGGGTGTCACGTGGGCTCATCCTGCCTCTGCAGACAACAGATGGCTACAGCAGGAGAGAGGAAGACTCATGTTAGGACATGATCTCCTCATAGAAGAGAAGTCTGCAGAAAGGGCTCTGAAAGTACTCACCTCTGACAATTCTCATGGCAGAATGAATCTGAAATGTTCTGCTTGAGTCAGTTGAAGACTTTGTTTGTAGTCAGGGGATCCTAATGTAGCTCAGCTGGTCGGTGGCATGAGAAGGCAAGCATTTCTACAGCCACTCAGACGAGTGCTGGTGCAGCACGTAGGATGGGTAAACCTTGGTGGAGCAGAGGTTGTTCTTAGCAGCCGGCACTGGGCTGGTCAGAGTGGTTCGACCTGCCCCAGCAGACAGAGCCTTGGGCCATGGTTGGATAACACAGAGCACTTCTTGGCCCTACTGGCTTGACGTGTTCCCAACTGTTCATCCCTGCAGCTGTAGTTGACCCAGCTGCCCAAAAGATTTAAAGGGGCAGGGGGAGGGACTGTCAGTCGTGAGATCAGTTCCCAGATTTGGCTGGTGGTACAGCCCTAAAAGAGCACATGATGGATCTGAGGTGTGGAGCTGGCAACATCTCCTGGGAGGCACTGGGGGGTAGATGCTGTTGAAGTTGGCTTTGCTGTTAAATGCTTTGTGTCTTCAAATTGCAGCTTTGGACAGCAAGGAGGGAGCTCATATCCTATAGTACACACTGTTACCCATGCAGTTTATAGCACAGCATTTATAACTGGCTTCACCAGGCAGCATTTAACCATGGTCCAAAATCATTCAACAGCTTTGCGCTTCTGATCTACCTCCATTGTCCATGAAAAACAAATTTCCAAGTAAATTAACTATTTGAAACTGTGGCTTAGTTTAAAATGCGATGGTTTCTCTTTGTGCTGGCTTTAAGAGGTGGGTAAGTAGTGTGCTTGGGGCTCACACTCGGAGTCCTTGGGAGGGCTGTCCTTGGAAGTGGATAATCATCTGGATGTCCCTGTAAAGGAAGGGGAATGAAAGGAGATGCTTGGATGGTGTTTGGTCGGCCATAAATGAAACAAAGCTTTAAGATGAGGTGTAAGAGAGGAAGTGCAGTTCAATAGAGTGTCACTGGGAACAAGTTTATAGAGGATTTCTTTTGGTCTTGTTTTAAACCAAAACAATAACAGGATGGTGGTTTTGTATGGTATTCAGGGATGAGGAGGCTGTGTTAGTGTTGGGGCTTGCACATATCCTTGCTGCATGGAGAGTAAGGGAATGGTCTAAAGCACCCAAAGCAAACGGAGGACATCTCACCCTTCTCACAGCAGTCAGACCAGGGGAGAACTGTACTGGCAGAGAGGCATACAAGGAAACTGTGAAGCAACTTAGTGAATTGCCCACTTATATCTTGTTAAAGCAGCCCTGCCTTTGTCTCCTTAGGGCTTTCTGAATGCTCCTTTCTTGCAACAAAATACAGTTGAAGGAGAAGATATGTGGGATGGGAATGGGGTAAGGGATTATCTCTTACGTAATAGAGAAGGAGACTTTGCTAAGGAGTGATCCCTTTTGTAAAGAGGCTTGCCCCTAGTGTGAGAGGATTGAACACAATTGCTCTGTGCTAACTAGGCAAATATTTACAAAGTAAGTATACTCAACAGTGAATTTTCCAATTGGCATTTAGCAGAATTCATCTTTGCTCTAGATAAATGCCACCGTGATCCCTCCAGAAATCATGTGAGCCCTGGCTATAAGTGGGAGACTTTTTCCAAACTGTTCTAGCTGTTTGTACCTCTGAACTACATTTGTGGGTATTTCCTAGAGGACAAAGGGCTTGCAACTGTGTTTTCAGTGTCAGGCAAAGTTTAACAGCTGCTTCAGAGCTGCAGCTCAGGGTAAAGCAAGAGTTGCTTACTGCTGGGGTTGGCCCAAGTGCTAGAGCTGTTGTGTGGAGGATACTGAGGAGATGGTGTGTAGCTTGCTGATGGTATTGTCAACTCTACATCAGACTGCCTTTCTGCTTCACCATATTCATAATAAATAAACAAATAAATAATAAATAAATTCATATATCAGCTTAAGCTGAAAGTATGGGTTTCCCCCCTCCGTCTCCCTTCAGTGTGGATTTCTCCTTGGTAAGTGCAGTCAGAGCTAGTCCTGAAAACTTCTTTGCGACTTCATCTGCTCTCTTGAAGGTGAAAGAGGTCATAGCTTGTATCAAAGGCAAAAAGTGGCTTTTCCCAGAATTGGTTTTCTCCTTTTCCCCAGATATATTCAGTTCCATTTACTGTAAACAGTGCTTTTCTGTCTTGAATGTTTTTATGTGAAAAGGCATGCAGATACGACCAAAGCTCTCTCAACTGTGGGCTGATTAAATATTTAACTTCTGTGTGTGCATGTAATGTAATGAAGGTAGCTAAATTTTAGTGTTTAGAGTGTTTACAATAAAAAAGGAGAAAGATAACGCCCCAAAATTTGCAAGTTGACTCTGCAGGTCAAAAGGATGTTCTCTAGTTCGTGGGTGGACATAGAAACAGCATTGTGTGAGTGGGTCCAAAAAATCCCAAATTTGCTAGAACTACTACCACCTAGTGGTGGCTGCCTCTGTTGTAAAATGTAAGACTAGCTGGGGTTATTTCAGTTAATGTAGGGAAAATAGTAAATCATCAGCTCTTCTGACTCATAAAGCCAACTGCTTGTACAATATCCATTTCCAGTGCTCTGTCTGCTCCAGTTTTGCGGATTATTTATATGATGTGTTTTCTGACACTTCTCTTGGGATGTCAGGAATCTTTGTCAATAAACACTGCCTTTAGCCACAAAATAGCTTTCATTGCACCCTGTTTTATCTAATAACTCCTTAGCATCTCAAGCTCTACTCTCTATTCCACCATAGAGCCAGGAAAATGGAAAACCGAGGGGAAAAAGAATCAAACTAGCAAGCTACCCGCTTTGATCTGTATCTGCTCTTTTATCTGAAATTTCCCACATTTGGCATCCATCTCTGTTTGTAATTTGGTTTGTGTGTGCAGGAGAGCAGTTTCCTCCTCTTTCTCCTTCTTGCCACCTATAAAAGATTAAGCAGATTCTTCTGACTGGGCTGACTAAGACTGCAACTTGAATTGTAAATAGACTTTGGCAAAACAGCCTCTTCTTTCCACAGTTCGAAGGAAAAATGATTTTGGCTACAACTATATAGTAGTTTCTTTCATGCAAGCAGAAAAGTTTTTGGATTCTCAGATGGAGTCCTTGAGGTTTTGCTTATGAATACATCCCATGAGAAGTTCTTTTTTTCCCAGGAGTTCATGAGGCAGCAGCTGAGTTACCAGTTGTTTTGTGTTGCCTTCTTCCATGCATCCTTACCTCCTGGCTCTTCTCCTCTCTCTCCCTTAATTTGCTCATCTTTTTTGACTCTGGTGTCAGAATTGACATCATCAAGTAGTGTCACCTTATCTTCATTTTGGCAGAGTGACACAAACTCTGGTTGTCCATGACAAGGTAATGTATTCTGCTCCCACAGTTGCTGAAAACACGGTGGTTGGGTGGTAGCCTTGGCAAGTAGACTTCTCCACTCTTGTCCTCTTGATTCTCCAAGTGTAAATATCTGTGGGATAACAAGTGGACCAGAAGGCGTTTTACAACCTTATTAAGAGAAAGATGGGAAAGGGGTGAAAGAAACTACAGGCCTTTCCCATGCATCCTGTTTCCTTCAGTGCCTGGAATCAAGTGACTGCTCTGCAACATGAATCAGCAAAATTCTGGAAATGAGGATTACCCATCGGAGAAGAGCTCAGCCCCATTGGTGGGATGTTTGTCCAGATCTGGAGGCTCAGTCAAAATCTTCCTCCTTGTGTAAGATACAAGCCAGCAGGGTTTCTATGGCAGATAGCCATGTAAGCAGGGAAAATACCTAGTGTAGGCCAGGCTTAACCTCTGCTGGAGTGAATGAAGCAGCTGCCAGTGTAAGAGTACCCTTGCAGCCATCCCTTGCACTGCAGGAGAATTGTCTTCATGACTGTTTTGTTTACCACACACCGTCACAGCTCCCTTACCGATATTCCTGTTCATTAGAAGCAGAGCTGGACTGATTCTCACCCATCCCCAGACAACCGAGATTGTGCAGAGCAGCTCGCTTTTTCACCAGCTGCAAAACTAACTGTGTGGGTTGGGGATAACCACAGAGCAGCTCAGCTAGTCAGGAACTGCCACTTTACATGAAGTACATGCATGAAGTTTCATAAGGGGCCTGTGAAACTCCTAGACAAAGAAAACAGCAGGTCTGGTTTGTGCAAGTAAGATGGAAGAGCTAGTGCCCGTGCTAGGGCAACATCACTTACCTGTGGACTACCTATGCCTTGAAGTGTTACCTCTTGTGGACAGGAACATGCTGTAGTAGGCCAGCCGTACAAGAGTAGAATAACACTTGGGAAGGGGCTCAGGGAACAGAGGAGAGGAAAGAAGGAGATAGAGTTCAAATACAATTCACTGAAGAATGAGTATACTGTAAGAAAAATAATATAATTTTGAAAACACTGGAAGCAGAAGAAGTTAATGGAAAACTGGGAAATCATACATAATATATGACATATTGAATGTAAAAGTTGGGACTTTTGTATTGAGAGTTTCAAGACAAACTTTTTTTTGGCTTGCTCTTACTTGAGTGTTACTGGTGGATATTCTCCTCACTCACTTTGCTCCTGGAATTTCCTGTTGAAAAAACAGGAAAAACCTCATTCTACATCAACTGTCTTCTATTTGGTCAATAAAGAGTTACAGAATATCTCTCTGGGTGCAATAAAAGAGGAGGTTACTCCCATCTCAGTTTCCCTGTGCTCTTCACTCATCTCCATCCTAGCAGAGCTCACATGGTTTCCTGCCCCACTCCCCAGTGAACCCCCTCCGTGCTGTGCTTGCAACCTTTCTTTGGCCTAACACACATCCTGTCAGGGGAGCATTTCCTGACCTTGCAGGGGATGAGACAGGGCAGCCCACTTGTGCCAGGGGGTGCCCCCTGCTTTGCTGAGGATAAGCACTGATGACAGGGGTACAGCAGCTGGTTTAGGTGCTTTCTGTTGGTGTCACTTCAAGGTCTTTGCACCTCAGACCCACTTTGCTGCCCCATTTTTATCTCTGTCCATCTTCCACTGGCAACCAAAGGCAGCTGTTGAGGAAACTCCTGTTCCCCCTCCCTCCTGCCCCTAGCCTGAAGGGAGCAGTGATTAAAGGATCACTTTTTAGTCCAGCATAAACCTGTGCTCTGGTAACAAGACCCTGTGTGAATGTTAGGGCCATACAAGGGCTGGGGTGGGAGTGGGTAGCCAAGGAAAGACAAGGACCCTTCCCACAGCAGCAGGGAGTCACATCAGTTGCCTTTAATCCTTCCTTTTATCCCTGCTGTTGGGCCGAATGAGATACTCTTGGTGAGAGCCAGATATGCTTGTGGAAGAAGACAGCAGGCAGGAACCAATGGCAGCGCTTCCTTTTTAAACATCTTCCCTGCATAGATGGGGGTTTGGTTTGGCTTCTGGGCTCACTCCCTTGCCTGTGCTGGCAGCTGTGAGACCTGGCTACCTGTGTGTAACCAGGAACACCATGCCTGGGCCTGGCTTCTCATTCATGCCTGCCTCCTGTTTCTCTGAGTCGTGGAGCGATGCTTCTGCTTAATTATTATACATTGGCATTTCAGATTGATTTTTAGATGTGACCTCTTTTTTGTTTATAATAGCTTTCTATATTTTTGTTTCTTTTTTTGCCTTAATATACCAAGAGAGCCAAAACACAGAATTCAAATGGAGATTCAAAGAGCACTTGTAGGTGACCAGTTTTCAGATGCCCCCATCCTCAAATTCTCTAGCATTATGTACAGATTACGGCTTGCTTGTGCATTTTAGTGGGCAGATAATTAGATGAGCAATGAACTTTGTGGAAGGCTTTTCTGTAATCCACTGTCTATGTAAACAGATCTGTTTTGATTAAAAGGTGAGATTATCTTTTTGACAGGTCACTTCTCCCCCCTCTGCCCCCCCAAGAAAAAGCATGTCGAGGATTATGCACTATGAAGTGATTGTTCTGTCACCGGAAATGCTGCTACACTTTGACATTTGTTTAATGGCCATTTATTATCAATAGCGCAAGGAGATGGGGTCACTGCAAGTCATATTGCAAGACTACATTTGAACTAATAAGTGCCTGAGAACTATCTTCTTACCTTGTGTCATTACTCCTTGCTTATGAGAAAACCCTGTGATAGGAAATCTAGGCAATCTGGGGACAAGCACATGTTGTACTATGTCAAACAGAGAACTTAAACTGCTCTCCTAGAGTTTCTAAATTCATATAGTTACTCAGCAGCTATCGGACTTGCAGATGAATGTTGAAAAGCCTGGTAGGTTGTGGGCTCCCTTGGCTTCATGCTGTCAACAAGAAGGAGGTGGGGTGGAGGACTTAAAGTAAAGGAGTTTCAGCTTTCGTGTAGTACAACTTGCAAAGTTTGTGTCCTGGAACAGTTGCTGGGAAGTGGCTGTGGGGATGCAGTTACATGCCATGCATCATCGTCAGCTTTGGCCTCCAGAGCCAGTCCAGCTTATTTCCTATTTACAAGTACACTATTTGTGTAGAGCTTGGGATGGGTGCAGCTCCAGTCCTCTGTTCTCCTTAAGCCCCTTAGCTGTTTTAATTTTTTTGACATGTGTTATGTCTTCAGCAATATTAGTGCTACACCAGTAAAGGAAGCAGGTGATGTCATGAAGGACCACACCTTAGGTGGTTTTTGCCTTCTTGTTGGGGTAATTGTGATATGGCAAAAGGTGCTGCCTGTTACTGCCACTTGGCTTTATGTTTTGATTCCAAGTGGCATATCAGAGACCCAGGTATGGATAAACTTCCATATCTTTCACTTTTATGGTGTATACCCAATGTTTTAATGTTTTAAACCAAGTTTCTGGTTACTGTCTGCACTAACCTCTAGCACTTACTTGTACCAGTTGGTTACATGAGACCTTTACATAAATTTGTTTGATTAATATGTGGGTGTATGTTGCTTCGATCTATGTCCATATTTTTCATACACTAGTTTATTAATAATATATCCATGTGGCTCTGGAACAATGTATTTGTGATAGTAGTGACCTCAGTCTTCTTTGGTGTCTCAGCATTTTGTGTTCTCTGGTAAAAGTGATTATATTAAAAATGATTTGAAGAAACTGTCAAGACTGTGAGTGTATTTTGGAAAAGAAAGCATTTGGTTACAGATTTTGTATCATCTTGTTAGCTGGTTCTTTGGTGTTTTGTTCTCTTTTCAGCTGTAAGTTACTGGCCTGGGTCACAGATGAGAGAAACATGCGCTGGGGCACTTGATCATAAGCAATGTGCATGGGTCCATGTGCAGTGTTTCCGCTGGTAGTTGGGAATTACCAGAGAGCATCCCACTGAAAGTTTCTCTCTGTTTGCTTGCAGACAGCCAGGCTGATGCAGAGACACTAGCTACAGGAAACAAAGTCTTGAACCTGACCTGCTGCGAGAAGGAGCAGTCAGAGGAAATGTCAGAGCTACCAGAGAGTGAGTGCGGCCCCAAGGAGGAGCAGAAGCCTGACTCCCTTCTGGCAGAAGAGGATGCCGAAGAAAAAGTGGATGGATATGAAGAGGGCCCTGAGGAAGATTCTGTAAGTAACAAAAGTCTTGACCTCAATTTTGCCAGCAAATTAATGGACTTCAAGCTGGCAGAGAGTGACCAGAGTGCAGGCAGCAGTTCTCAGACTGAAAGGAAACATGCCTGTGACATTTGTGGCAAAACCTTCAAGTTTGCTGGCACTCTTAGCCGTCACAAAAAGGCCCACATTCGTGAGGACAGAAAGGATGAAAGGAGCAGTGAGGATGAAAGCAAAAGCATTCAGGATGATTCAGGAGCTCCCTCGATGCAGGACTCTGGTCTTGAGCAGGAAGAGTCTCCGATGGACTTGAAGGTAGTGGAGTCTCCTGTGGACTATGAGGCAACAGGAAAGGAGAATGAAGAGAGCGAAAGCATCTCTGAGGGGGAAGGCACAGAGAGAAAGTCCACTGAGAAGAGCAGTGATGACAAAAAACCAAAGACTGATGGGGCTAAGAGTACTGCAAAAGCAGACAAAAGAAAGAAAGTCTGTACTGTGTGCAACAAGCGTTTCTGGTCTCTGCAAGATCTGACGCGACATATGCGGTCTCATACAGGTAAGAGGAGGCTTGAGGGCAGAACAGATCATGAGCAGGTCTCCTTCATGAGGCATCTTCTCTGTAGGTGCACGATGGCTGCTGGCACTTGAAATTGGAGACACTGCTTTTAGTCCCATAGGTATCTGCAAGGTGTCTTCTCTGCCCCAATCCCCCATGCTGCCTACAAAGCCTATGGAGGGAGCAGGAACTGCCTTATCTTCAGTTCCAAAACTGTTTTTCCCCATGCTTGCAGGGTTTGGAGGTGAGGGCAAGTGTGGAGGTCTTTGGATAGTTGCTCTTTCCAACTTGTGACTCCCTTCTTACCATGCCATGTGTGCATGGCTTTACCTCTTCCCAGTATTGTGACAAGCAGTGGAGAAACCTGTCAGTATGTGATGGGACTTGATCTCTCAGTGAAAGTTTAGAGAGAGAGAGAGAGTCTGGTTTTGTCTGATGGATAACGTGCTGGTGATCTGTGTGACCTCCTGCTTGAGTGAAAGGCAAAGCTACAGTGGGCACTTGGGCAGGGAAAGTGGAACACAGGTAGTAGAGCAGTTGTCCAGCAACTTGACGAGGCAGATTGCAGCAGTGCCTTGCAATTGAGAGGAAGCCATGAGCCAGCTCAAAGGTGAATTAATCATTCATCCTTATTAATTATGTATTTTACCTGCTGGCGAGCTGCTCTGACATGGGAAAACTAGTGCAGTTTGACATTTTGTATCTTTTGAAGGTGCTCTCTGCTGAAGACAAGATCTTTGTGATTAACAAAATATTTGTGCTGTAATTGACAGTGAATTTTAGTAAGCTACAACAAAGAGTAGTGCCTGAACTAGACTTCAGCTCCTCCAAATCATAAATATTGACCTACTGAGTACAAAATTGATCCGTTTTCTTCTGGGATTGAGCCACAAGTGAAACAGGGGACAGGTCCTGTTTTCATAATAGTGCAGAAGCTTTGAGAAATGCTGATGTCTAAAGTACTGAGCTTTACATCCAGATGATGTGTGTCCATGGAGATTACCATACTCTCTATTTTAATTGTTTTCATTGCATGCTGTTATGTGGGCCTTCGTCAAGATGTTTCTTTCCTCTTTGTTTCTCTTTCTTACTGGACAAGGAAGGATGTTTTAATATACCTGCCTAATATATAGGTGTGGAACAGGAACCTGGGACAGTGCTTTCTTCAAATTTAATAAATGTAAATACCACCTGCCCCCACTGTCATATCAATGTATTTTCAGCTAATGATGTTGCACCAATACTGTTGGTTGACTCTCCTCCTTTCCTCCTTCCCAGTTGTTCAGTTTTATTGACAAAATACTGTCAGGTTGCACATTGCTTATACTTCAGTTTCAATGTGTGAGTTTTTTTAAAGATAACTATAAGGTTTTGGAATTTGTTTACTCAGAAGAGGAACGCTTGGGACACACTGAATTGTGCAGGGAACCTCTGCCTTCCTACTGCATGGCAGTTGGGCTGGAAATTTTTTCATTCTCCCAGTGCAGGCTGCTTCCCAGCAAGTAGTTGTGGGATGCTCTGGTACTGCCTGCCCGACTGCAGGATGAGCCATGGTGTTGCATCAGCCACACTCAAGTGCCAGATGGACAAAGGCTGTTGGCTGAAAATGCTCCTGGACCTGCACATTTCAGCCAGTCATCTCAAGTTTCTACAAGGTTTTCTTTTAATGATCCCAAACATTATTATGAGTGAGCAGTGAGCCACCAGTGTCTTGTTCTAATGCTCATTGGCACAAGACAGTGTCTTGGTGGAATTGCAGCACTGAAAACTCTTTAAGAGGTGCAGTTGGATAGTTGGGGTGGGACTTCGATTCCTCAGAGCAGACAGCACTTGGGGGCTCTGTGCTGTGTTGGGACTTCAGGGGAATTTTGTCTGTGGGGCTGTGGCTGCTTTGTTTTCCAATGAGTTCATGCTTAGGAAAGTCTTTAAGCATCTCCGGTGCAAAAAGCAGCTCTGAGATTGCAGCAAACTACCTATGGCAGAGGATGCCTGGAGATACTCTGCAGCTTAAGATTGCAAAATAAGAGGAGGAATGCAAGTAGCGTTTCTGGAATGGCTGCGAAGAGGTTTTTTAGGGGGTGTCACATGTCACTGCTGTCCTAAGCTGAGGAACACGAATTGCTCTGTAAATAACATCCTGAGGCAGGCCTTTCTCACTTGACCAGCACATTTTCACCACCTCTAACAAGCTACGATGTCCTACGAATGCCTGACTAGTCTAGGTCCTTTAGCTGCTCTGTGTCCACTTTGGGATGTGGTGATACTGTCTTCTGCTTCACAGAAGAGGAGGGGCTCTTGTGGCAAGGGTAATTCCTGACAGCTTGTCTTCAACTTTGGTGATTAACTTGCATATTTCATCCTTGGTCATCTGTCAGCATCTAAGAGAGAGGGGAGATGATTTCTCATGTGCTGTTGACCACAGTTACCCGGGCTGTATCCTGATCCTTCCATCCGGACATTGACTGCAAACTTCTTCAAGAAAAGTTGCTGACTAAATTAGACAGGATGCTGATGTGCACCTGGTGCTTGTGGTCTTCCTCCTTAGTGCAGGTCCTTGCCAAGCTTGTAACTATCTCAAGACACTTAGTTTTGATTTTTTGTTTGTGATTTACCTGTATTCCTGCATGCACTCCATCAGGTAGTTTGCTAGTACAGAAGCAGAAAATCTGCATAAATGTGACATCCATGTTGGACATAAATACTGGATTTCTGAAGTGCAGAGTGTTTTACACTGCTTGAAACAAGAGGGAGGTGCGTTTGTGACTGTATATCTGAGTTTGTATTTTAATTCTCTTCTAGGTGAGAGACCTTACAAGTGTCAAACCTGTGAACGAACCTTCACTCTGAAGCACAGCCTGGTTCGTCACCAGCGCATACACCAGAAAGTCAAAAGTGCCCGAAACCACGGGAAGGAGAGCGACAAAGAGGAGACCCAGTCAAGGTGTGGAGAAGACAGTGAAAATGAGTCAAGTCACAGTGGCGCCAACCCCATCTCAGAAAATGAGTGCGATTCCGCGGGGGCCATCGGTAGCCATACATCCCTCATGGGAAGCCTAAACGAGTCCCTGGCCGGCATGGCCATGGATTCCCCCTGCGGAGAGGAGAGGAATGGCGCCTGCCTCATGGAGCCCACCAAGAGCACACAGAAACAGACCACAAAAGACCAGGAACCTCGGGGTAGCTCCGAGCACGAGAGGCCCTCAGGTTTCATTCAAGACTTGCTGGAGATGCACAACACACCATCTCCGATGAATCACATCCTTGCCTCTGCAGACAGTGCGCCTCAGCTCTTGGGGGTTGAATGACTTGCTAGGAGGTTGGACCCGTCCCAGCAGGCAAACTAAAGCCAGCACAGCAAGGTTTCTAGAGTTTTGTTTTGGAAGAGTGACCTCCAGCTATGGGGAGAGTATGGCAGACTGGATGTGGTGCCATATGCCTTTCAGTATAATAATGCAAGAGACTACAGTATATACTGATTTGAGTGCCTTACTACTTTATTAGATCTTTTGGTATTATAGATTTTTTCAAAAATGATTTTAATATTTTAAAGAATTATTTGGAGAGGACCCTTTTTCATTTAAGCATTAATGTTACCTTTTGTATTGGTGTGTGTGAGCTTGTTCTTGTATATCTGTGATAGTCGCTGTGTTTGTTCTCTGAGCTGGAAATGGGGGCAGTGGGGTGGGAGGCCCTTGGATACCACAGCCAATAACTGGAAGAAAAATGATGTGAATTTCATATGAAATAGTCAGAGGAGATGCAGAGGAGATGTTGATTTATTGTTTTTTCTCAGTAGATGTTCTTGCGTTTGCCACACGGTGGAGCATTAAGCCTGTTCCAGGCTGAACAACGTGGCAGTTGAAGGTATTCAAAGTGGTTCAAGCCAAAAGCAGGAAACACAATGAATTTCAACCTCATGCTTGTTTCCACTTTTCAGCATTAGAATGGTCTTCTAAATCCTAGGGGTTTTTTCTGGCCGTCATGAACTGAGCATGTATGCAGAGATGAGTTACATAGCAACGTAACCTATGGAAATTATGCACCCGCTGTTACATATGTTTGATTTGCTTCAGTATATTATTATTATTTTATTATTATTTTATAAATCCATCAGTTCGCTTGTCTCTGCAGTCAGCAGAAACCAATGGGCAATATTTGCCCACGGAGATGCGTAGCGCAGCTTGGATCCCCCCTCAAAGTGTTTGTGACTTAACGCTTTCACCAGCTCCTCCTCCTCCTCCTTCTCCCATGTCGCAGCTCTTCTACTGTACTTTAAATGAAACCCTTCCTCTGACCCGAGAGTGAAGTGGAGGCCAGCGAGGTATCGTCCCACCTGTGCCGGGGTGCGTCTCACTCTGGTGGGGTGCGTGTGGGTGCGTGTGTGTGTGTCGGGGGAGAAGTGTGTGAGAACGGGGCCGTGCGAGGCCCCTCCAAGTGCGTGAGAAAGGCACTGCGAGTGCTGGATTGATCCTGTTGCAATCACATCGGTGACAGCGTGCGTTACTTTTAAGAGCAAAAGTTATTCCGTCTTCCAGTTGAAAGCAAGAGAGAAATGCGAGCCTTACCCTCATCTTGCTACTGTCGTGTTCTAGAGCAAGAAAATACTACTGGTAATAAAACTACAGATATACAACATGTTAAAAATAAATAAAATTAATTAAAAAAAATTTAATTCTTCCTGAGATTTTGGGGTTGATGCTTGAAGACTTGAGGTGTGTGTCTAAATTTCATATCAGTAATTTAACCCCTTTAATGCTGGCAGCTGGAATTTCTCCGTGTGGCTCCTGTTGCCGGCAACAGGTGACGCTCCAGCCACCAATATTGAAAGGGTTAAGCGAAATGTATCCTACTGTAGCTGTGCATTTCTAGGAGTGCACGGCATTTTTGTTGTCCTTGTTGTTGTTGTTGTTATTGTTGTTTGTTAATTGTCCTTCAGTCATGACCTCTGGGACAGACAGAGCCATAATAGCATTGCCGGAGCCTCACTGTGCTATTCCACCACTGCAGCCCCCCAGCCCAGCCCGCACTGTGACCCTCCCTCCTTCCCCCTGCAGAATTGCTTTTCCTGCTCTCACCAGACATGGAGGAAGTGGGCCTCAGACCCAGTCTATATTATATAATATATATATCTATATATATCTATCTATATATTAAAAATTCTCGGAAAATTTCTGGAGACTGAAATCTCACTGTCCAGAATTCAAAGGAAGAGAAGTGTTCTTGAGTAATATTCTTGCAAATAGAATAAGAAAAAATGGTTGAGGTATATGTGATTTCTATTTTTTTGTGGTTGTTTTTTGTTTTGTTTTTTTTTTTAATTTTTAAATAGGGATGTTTGAACCAGTTCAGAAACAAAGCTAACGCCAGATATAGATAAATCAGTCACAACCAATGATTCATTTGAAACTCTACCCAGGTGCAGTCTACTTAATTAAAACCAGTTCACGCATCCCTTAAATTGTTATTACTATTATAATTATAATAATTATTATTATTATTATTTTGGGTATTTTTTGGTTTTTGTCATTTGGTTTTTTGTTTGTTTGTTTTGGGTTTTTTTGCAACTCTCCACACTAAACTGCGCAATACTGTGGGGGAGAAGCCATTACTAAACTATATGCTGCAGAACAATGTAGCAAGTAATTAATTCCCAGCATCCTGCCGGGACATCTGCTAGCAATAATCACTATTGNAGCCCGCACTGTGACCCTCCCTCCTTCCCCCTGCAGAATTGCTTTTCCTGCTCTCACCAGACATGGAGGAAGTGGGCCTCAGACCCAGTCTATATTATATAATATATATATCTATATATATCTATCTATATATTAAAAATTCTCGGAAAATTTCTGGAGACTGAAATCTCACTGTCCAGAATTCAAAGGAAGAGAAGTGTTCTTGAGTAATATTCTTGCAAATAGAATAAGAAAAAATGGTTGAGGTATATGTGATTTCTATTTTTTTGTGGTTGTTTTTTGTTTTGTTTTTTTTTTTAATTTTTAAATAGGGATGTTTGAACCAGTTCAGAAACAAAGCTAACGCCAGATATAGATAAATCAGTCACAACCAATGATTCATTTGAAACTCTACCCAGGTGCAGTCTACTTAATTAAAACCAGTTCACGCATCCCTTAAATTGTTATTACTATTATAATTATAATAATTATTATTATTATTATTTTGGGTATTTTTTGGTTTTTGTCATTTGGTTTTTTGTTTGTTTGTTTTGGGTTTTTTTGCAACTCTCCACACTAAACTGCGCAATACTGTGGGGGAGAAGCCATTACTAAACTATATGCTGCAGAACAATGTAGCAAGTAATTAATTCCCAGCATCCTGCCGGGACATCTGCTAGCAATAATCACTATTGATTTAAAGCTTTATTTAGCCTTTATCTATATCCTAGTAGAGTATAAGGTCTTGCCACATTTTATTGACATTTTTATTAGTTGAGTTTGACTGAGAACTGTTGCTGTTGTTGGGGTTGTTTTTGTTTCCCCTCCTCCCCCAATATTAAACTGTGAAATTTATAATGTGTTTAAACTATGGGTGAATCTTAGGCTTTAGTTTGCATGTTCAGCTAATTTGTCTCTATACGATTTTTGTTTGAATCTTTTTATTTTTTTCCTCTCTCAGGGCTTTTACAAAAAACAAAAAACAAAAAAAAAAAAGAAGGTCTTCTAAAATTCTTTTGCCTGAGTTGCAATGGACTTAACATGGAGATAATTCAATCACTACATTAAGCACTTGACTGTGAAAGCGCAAAAAAAAATAAACAAAGGAAAAAAAGAAAAAAAAAGAACCTTATTTGAGGCTGTTGTGAAATAACTTTTGGGGGCTATGTGACAGTCTGATTCCATTTTCAGAATGATTCATCATCTTCTCTCTCCTCTCTGTGTGTGTCCTTTCTCTCTTCTCTCTCTCCACGAAGGAATTTTAATCCTAGTGATTTCATCCCATGCAGGAAACAGTAATAAATGTGTAGAATTCATATTTTTCTAAAGGGAACTTAAACTGCTGCTACGAATTGTGTACAAGACTGGTTTATGCCACACGAACAGAGAATCACACATTTGTTTTGGTACTTTTACTCCTCTTTTTATTCAGTTGTACAGTACTTCCAAATTCAAAATAAAAAGTAAAACTTGTTCTGTATCAAACCATCTAAGCAATAAAATGTTATATTTAAAAATTATAGGTTACAAAATGGACGTGGCTCTTCTTGTGGGTTTATTGTAACTTGCTCTCAGACTTAGCTCTGCTGGAGGATGACATGCAAGCCAGAGCTTATCTCTGCCATTAGTATCACCATTTCTCTTCCTTTAGGTTGTTCTGAGTTTGAATAGGAGATAATTACAGCACTCTGAAAATTCGTGTTTCCTTGGAGCACCATTTTCTGGTAGTGAAGCCCTATGAAAAGCTGCTTTTCTCCTGGTGTAGTTTGTCAACACAGCAACTGAAGACAACAGAAAAGTACTTTAGTGCTGATTTTCCTGCATAGGCAGTGGGTCAGGGTTCTCTTTCCTTTTCATATTAATTGTAGCCCCATGGTCACATAGGCGAGTGTCCTTCCAGCACACTGTGGTGATTAACACTCTATCAGTTGCTTTCTGTATAAATTAAGTAGATTTCTGCCACTGTGATTTTCTTCTTGCATAAATGTTTATGGCTGTGAACTCTTCAGGATGTATTCAAAAGCCACGTGCATGTGTCAAAAAAGAGAAATCCTCTGTTTTAGCTTGTCAGAGCTGCCTTAGCTGCATTTTACGTGCCTTCCTATAAATAAAATGCATTTCACAGGATGGTGAGCCAAAGAATCATCCGAGTTGTGTATCCAGCTCTGGAGGCCAGGGAATTGCAGTGAAGCTGAAGCATCCCCATCTTCCTAAGTCCTGCTGCGATGGTTCTTTCTGGCAGAGAATTGAACCAGGTTCAGTGAGAGAGAAGCTCGGGGTGAACTGCTGCTGCTTTCCTCCCTCAAGCCTGCACCTTCCTGACTGAGGTCAAAATCCTCACAGCACTTTCCCTGATGAGCTGGTCCCTCACCCCCAAAGAGGGACAGTTTCAAAGAAAAGCAGTCAGCCAGCTCTGCCCCAAACCGAAGTGGGGCTCTGTGAGTGCCCTCTGGGTGGGCTGAGAGGGTGGAGGGAGGAAACCTGCAGAAAATAAATTTTCCCTTTTGCACCCACTGACCTGAATCNCAGGGTGGAGGGAGGAAACAGTTTCTGAGGGAGGAAACCTGAAGAAAATAAATTTTCTCTTTTGCACCCACTGACCTGAATCTCCTCTCCTCTCGTGAGACTGATGGGAAGCTTGCATCCAAGTGGTGTGGGGACCTGTCAGGAGGTGTAAAATCAAATGGGATGAGTTTATGTGGCTAGGAAGTGACTGACTAATTACTTACTAAACAGATGACTTAGAAAGCACTTTGTTCTTGGCCATTGGAGGGTATAATTGCTGTGGCCAGCCCTTTTCTCCTTCTGCCTCAATTTGACAGTGACTATTCCCGAGCTGGGAATTTCCCTGCTTTTCTTGCCAACGGGGTAACACCCTGCAGGGCAGCTGAACTTTGCTGCTTGCTGGCATTTCCCTTTGCCTCTTCCTGCCTCCACTCCTCCCCACACTAACTTCCGTGGCAGGAATAGCTCAAGAGCTGGCCTGAACCATCAGGTTCACACAGAGGCAGGGAGGTGGTGGTGGTGTCTCCATCTGCCTCCTCCAACTTGCTGCTTCTTTGCTTCATTCCCTAAAGGTTGTTAAAGGTGAAGCTGCAGGTTAATTCTTGACATGGACAAAGAGAGCGGCACAGCCTCTGTGGTGTGGATCTGTCTCACAGCAGTGCCACAGTATGGAGGCCATGCCTTCACCCCAGAACATTAAGGTTTGGGGAAGACCTGAGTCCTCTGCCACCACAGGGATGCCTTGGGTGAAAACTGGCTGTCCTAAAGCAGGGTGCCTGGTTGGAGCATCTTTTGCCTTTTTACTGCTGCTGAAATGCGAACAGCTGTCACAAAGTAGCCAGCCTTTGAGGGACGGGAGGGCTGTATGCCTACACCAACATCTTCAGAAAGAGAGTACTATGAGAAATAATTTGCTGTTGACACTTAACAGTGTTTTGGCCTGTTCTGTTGGGAAAAAAAAAAAAAAGGCTTTCTCAAAAAAAATAGTGATAATTCAACTAGCAAAGGCAGCAAGGAGCAAATGTTTACTTGAAACCTTTTCTTTTTGGGGGAGTAACACATGCTCTTTTCTTTAGGCATTTTTGTAGAGTAATGATGGGATTGAAAATGTCACTTCTGGAAACCCTGAGGCTTAGGACTATCTGCAAAAGGGAGACTCAAGACCCCAGCACAGAATAACCAGCACTTTCTGTATGTCAGTCTAAGAGGCACCATTTTTCATCACCCACTCTGACAATGCAGGAAAAGAAATGGATGAAGAAATGCATCATCGAGTTGTTCAGTCGAAACATCTCTTAACTGCTGGACTGTGGAAAAAGGGGCCACACCAGCATTTCTGAGAACCTGGGTACCGGAATAGCCACCATCAGGGAGGAAAGTGAGTAAAACCCATACAACACCCCGGAATCTCCTGGTGATGTGGATCACCTGAGCCCTCCAGCCAAGGAGCTGCATAAAGCACTTTCCTTCTCCATTCCCCTTCCTTGGCATTAGTTGGAATCACCTGTGCTGGGGAGAGGCTGTGCTGGGACAGCAAAAGGGGGAATGAGGGAGATGCTGGGTTTTGTCCTCGTATCTGTTTAAATAAGGGAATTGACTTGGGGGCTTTTAAAAAACCTTCTTCATGACAGGGAGGAGCTAAATGTTTCATGAAGAATGGTCCACAAGGTTTGGGGAAAGGGGAAGAGAGTGTGTGGGAAAAGGTATGTATCTAACTTTCTGCTGGGATGGCATGATTTGACCAGACCTCTGCATCTTGGGTTGTCTGTGCAGTGTCTGACCTGGGGACGTGATCGATCACCCAGCTCTGTGTGCACTGCAGTTGTAGCACCATTTCACTGTGGTGACCCCCAGACTTTGAGTCCTGGATGTGCTCAGGAGTTCCTGGGTTTGGCCTCCAGCCCCACAGTTGAGCTCCATGTCCTCATGTGCACACACAGGGAAGGAGGGAAACAAACATCCAGAAGCACATTGTTGTCACTATCTGGGAACTGGTGACTGCTGGTACCTGCAGATTTGCTGGTGGATTTCCCTAGTCTTGGGCAATTAGTGCCATGATGGATCACAGGTTTAGAGAAAATGGAAATATCCCTAAAATAACAGGAGGTTCAGCACAGCTGGGGTTCCTGAGCCAACAGGTCTGCTGAGGGGCTGTGTGGTCACAGCGCGTCCCTCTGGATTTGACCTAAGAACATGAGCTGGAAAAGTGGCTTGTTAGGGAGCCCTGTCCAGAGCCTAAAGTGTGTCCTGCAGGAGCACAGGCTTGCACTCGGCAAGTTCAGACCCCTTGGCCTTTCTCAGCATGACCTCAGTGGTGTCTTTCCTAGTCCCCTCAGCTGAGGATTGTGTATTGGGAATGCACTTTGAGGTGATTTAGCCCCTTCTCACCAATCCTGAAAGGATGATTTACACCAAGTAAGACCAAGGTGTTTCTCTCACATATTGAGTGGATGTCAGACATGGGTGGAGTTTGTGAGTATCAGCATGTTCAGTACTGTAAAAAGATGTTTATTATAAACTGTTTTTACAGAAATGCCTTTAAAAAAAAAAAAAAAGGAAATTAAGTGGTTTAATACCTGGGAGAAAGACGGTGGAGAGGCAGAGGGCAGCTGGCCTGCTGAAAGACAGCAGTGAAGACACAGACTGCTGGCAGGTTACTAAACAGAATGGCAGTAACAGATGCCCAACAGATACAGGAGCATCTGCCTTGCTGTTGTTGTATGCAAGTGTCACCTCAGGTAAGTGACATGTAACCTGCACACATGTGCTAGTGTTAATAGGGTGCTAGCCAGACAAAAAAACTGGATTGAATTACCTAGGGAAACCTTCAGAGTATTGCTAGGTAAGGTGCCAAGACCCCTTAATTTCAGGATGCCTCTGAAATTACCCTGTAGAGGTGAAACTAAATGGAGTTGAGAAGCATTGTTGAGGCTTTCCAAAAATTCTAGTATTGCCTCCTACTTTCAGTTCTCAAGAATAATAATAATTAAAAAAAACTCAAAAAAGGAAGCAGGAGTTTTTCATACATTAAACAGTAGTAAGTGGAAAGACTTCTCTGGTTCAACCTCACTGCGTAATGCAGTAGAAAACGTTGTAGCAATCCTCTGAGTAGTAGGAACTGAAAATAGCTTTCTCCTTCGCAGTGCTTGTTTATTTCTCCTGTGCCAGATTTGTCTCTTGTTTGTCAGGGAAAACTGCCAGGAGTGTATGAGGAAACTGGACGATGGGTGTTTGGAATACACTGTTGTGAAAGCGCTTGAACTTCTCTAGAGCCTTTCAGCAGAGGGTTGTGAAGCAGCTTATGAACATCAGTTAATGGGAGGTTGTAAATAAGAGAAATCTGCTGGAGAAAAGCCTTTTCATCATGAAAGGCCTGATCTGTTTTCACAATCTCGGAGGCAGAGGTTAATGCGGTAAAGGCCAGCGCGGCTGCGGGCTGACTTTCCCTCGGTAATTTTTAGCCTGTAACCACACGTGGAGCACGGCCGTGCTGCCCGTACAAATGTGCCAAGGTTAGGACAAAATGTCAGCCAGAGGGGCCGGTGCTCCCCGAGCAGCTGGGGTATGAGGAACAGCAAAAGGTGCCTCCTGGTGTGTGCAAGCAGGACACCAGCCCCTGCTCCAGACTAGGAGTGGGTGCAGGAACCAGTTCGGCTGCATTTGGGTAACTAAAGCAATTGATGTGTTAACCACCTTCCCATCTCCTGTCACCTGATTGTACAGAGAATGACAACTTAGGTTTGTTTTAAATGACTTCTAATGGATCTGCACCCAAAAGAAGTATTTGTGGTTTATTTTTTTTGGCTGTGGGAGTGCTGGTTGTGAGATGTAGGCTTGCTTTGACCAGTATTTCTCCCAGGTGTTTGCAACTCAAGCTTTATCACATGACCTGTGCTTGGGAAGGGGAAGGTGGCTGGGTAAACAAAAAATGTAACCTTTGTCATGGCTGTTTTCCTCTAATTCTAGCAAAGCACTGCCCCTCCTGGGGCACGGGGCTCCCAGGGAGCAGCTGGGGAGGAGGTGGCCCATGTTCTACCCAGGCACTGCTGCTGAGTGGGATCCAGTATTCCTGGATTTGTACCCTTTGACAGTAAGTCCCTTTTTGGTGGCAGGTTACTTAACACAGTTTCATGTGCTGCCTGCAAGATGCCTGTGACTGAAGACTTACAGGCTCCAAGGTTATACACATCAGGTCCATTGTACTCCACAGCCAGAGAAAATCAGAGTATGAACCTGCCTGCATATACACAACACTCCATGAAGTCTGCACCACAACACAGTGAGTCTGATTTCTGATCTCGTGTCTGGATCACTATCTGTCAGTATCTTTTGGAGTTAAAACCACAGAGGCTGCCTAGAACAGCTACCTGAGCCAGAGCCTGTTAGAAAATGAGCCAGGGTTGTAGGTGAGGGAAAGGGTGGGAGAAGTGTGCATGTGCACCCCTTGGTAACACATTCTGGCACAGGATGCAGAGCCACACGCTACTTTTGATGCACTTATTACTTTTTGGTGAATGCACAGCTTTGAACTTTTTTCTGAACCAAGAGTCTCTTTAGCAGCTGTAAAACACCTGCTTAAAAATGAAGGTAAGCACAGTGCTTGAACTGTGCTTAATTAAGAGAGCCTGTTCCTTCAGGCAGTGTTTTAGTGCACTGGAGCTGAGGGATGTTTTGCAGTTCATCAGCAGTTCCTGGTAGCTGGTACTTATTCCCACTGCAGTGGATCAGTGACATCTGACTTGGAGCAATTCTGTAAGTTCAGGAAAACAGGAATTATGTGTGATGGCCCTTGGAGATTGTCAAGGAAAGAAAACAGGTAACCATGAGGAGTGCTGCACCTAACCAAAGGAACAGTAAATGACACCCAGTGAGGTGCTTTAAACAGGAGCAGATGGAGTTCAGTCTCAAGAGGACCCTGAGAGAGTATCATCTTGCCCTGTGTGATCACACAGTGAGTGACTGTTCTGGCTGCACAACTGCAACTGATGCCTTGTACTTCATCCTCCATGTACCTTTTAGTTGGGGGTGGTGGTAATGGAAACAGTATCACAACCTGTCAGACTACCCCTGCACACTGTAGTCTTTAAAATACAAGCTAAACCCTATTTCATACTTTTCTTTCTGAAAGACTGCCTTTCCCATAGTGCCTAACAGCAAGATATGCTTCCTGGTTTCCAGCTTGCTTATAGAAGCAACAAGTTAGGATTAGTTGGGAAAAATGTCATTTGCATCTGTGAAAAATTAATTCCACTCTCCATGAATGAACCACTATTACAACCAACCAAGTCTTAAATTCTGCCTCTAAGGAAAATATGGCACACTTCATAATCAAGTGTTCTTAGGGTATTTAAACTTGCTTCTAAATATAACCTGTTATTTTGGTGACAATGTTTGCCACACTGTATGCAACAGTCATCAGACCCTATTTAATTCTAGTGTTTCCTTTACACTGGAAACCTGCAATAGGGTATTTTAAGACTTTCCTCCTTGCTGTGTAGACTCCTGCTAAAGAAAACAGTGTGTTCTTTCTTTCCTTTTCTTGAAAACATATGGCTGGAAAACTTGCCAGCTGAGGCTGGGATCAAGCACTCTGTGATGGCAGGGTCCTGTCCCACTACTTGCTCCTGCAGTGCTGTGGATCCAGGCTCAGGTAAGGAAGTTGCTTCCGTGTTCTTAAGTGTCTGGGCAACTGGATTCAGCTTTCATGGAAAAGCTGAATGGGAATCTCTTTGTGTCTGAATGTGGTCAAGGTGCATGTGGGGTTAAAAGGTCCAATTTAATCTAACTGCAACCACAAGAAACTCTGCAACACCTCATACTGCCCCTGTAGGTGGCTACAGCCCTGAGGTTTTTTGGAAGCAGATACAAGACACTACTCCTTCCAGCTCTTTTGAGTTTAAGCTTCATATCTGGCAACTATTTTCTGAAAAGCACAGAAAAATACAGTGCTCAGATTTACTTTGATGACCAAGATACAACAAAGAGAATTACAACAATTAAGAGAAGCCAGACACAGTTGCTCTAACCCATCCATTTAAATGCAGCTCTTTGAGAAGGGGTTAAAGATCCCTTGTGCTTGTGTTAGGAGGAGCAGCTGTCCCGGGCCTGGGAGATCCCTCAGCTGGACGATTTGGGTATTGCTGCTGTAAGAGTTTCCAGTGAAATACTGTGAATACTACTGAACCTAGTATTGTATTTTATCTCCATGGTAAAGGCTTTAATCCCACATGCTCCACTACTGCAGCTTCATCCCTCTGAAAATTACACTGTGTAGCTCCATTCAGGCCCTGCAGGGCAGGACTGAACCTTCTTTATTAGAATATACACTCTGAGATCATCTTGAAAGTCTCTCTTGTTCAGACAATTGTGAGACTAAGTACATTCCCCCAAGCATTCCATGTGAAAGAGCCAGCTCTTAAGTGACAGTTTCATTATGTGAATTGAAGTGACACAGGGAAAGCTCAGTTAAGGCAGGACAAGTTGTGGTTTTCCTGGCAGCTGAACAGAGAGGGAAGAGGAAAGATAGGTTAAGTTTCAGCTTTTCCTCACCAGTTAAGGGACTGGGATGTTGTAATCCTGAAATTCTACAGCATCTTGGTCAATATAAACTTAAAGCTGAGATTATTAACACAAGGGGACAGAAAAGATAGCCAGATAGATAGACTGCAATAACTGGCTTAGAAACAAGAAAAAATGAGGTTTTAAAAATCTATCTTGATTTTTTTTTTTAGGGAAAGATGAGGCAGGCTTCAAATTTGAGTTTTTATGTCTTCTGGGACTAAAAACCAACCCATCTGATTTTAATTTTTCTGTTATTTATCCACAGATATATTTCACAAATATCAGAGCCCCAGCATCTTTTACTTTAAAGCCATTTTAGTTTTGCTTTTGTTAGCTTTTTTCCCCCAGCAAGTCTTACCTCCTTCTGTTTGGATGCAGCATACCTGCTGGAACAGCTACCTTCAGAATTACTGCCTGGAATGGTAGTGTTTGCTTGCTCAGACAACAGCATTCAGGGAAAAGCTCTAAGGATTTGGCCTTGTTATAACCTTGTGCTTCAGGAAACTTTAAGCATCTTAACAGATCCTTTTTACATTGCCTATGGTCCAACAAGAAGTTGTCCTTTCTAAAAATATAGGGGACTGAGTTTTAACCAATCGAGATTCAAGAATTTACTTAGCATTTTTCCAGGGCCCTCCCTTATTCTTGTAAAGAATTCTAATCCTTATTATTAGTCCATTGTCCAAAACATCAGAGTATTTGCTCAATTGCATTTCCATTCCAACTACACTTGTAGAAAAGCAGCTTTTTAATAATAGCATCTTTTCACTCTTTGCATATTTGCTAGTACAGGTTGCTTATCAAGGAAAAGGCCTTTTTTTGGTGCCATACTCATGCTTTATTTAAAAAAAAAAGCTACACAATGCTAAGAAAAAAATAATCAAGTATACTTCACAAAAAACCTGCAGCTGTTTTTCGAGAGATCTGATCTCACTTATAAATGAAAGTCAGCAGGTAAGAAACTAAATGTTAATTTAACACATCAGTTGCAGTACATCTGAACTTAATCATCCAAAACAATCAGTCATTCTTAAACTGACTGTTGATTGTAGCTACACAAACAATCATCTGTATGATTAGAAAAAGTCCCTGGGAGAATTTAGAGATAAATGGAAAAATGTCAGAAGAATGTTACTTAACCCACCTATGAGCTTTTGCAGAAAATAAAGAGATCTTTCTGGTTTTCCTCTCCTCTGTAAGTTCTTTGCAACTCCTCTGTGTATTTTAGAAACGTCCAAGTGTAAAGCTGCTGATTTGTGTTCAGTGAGGGGACTAAACTGGTACAGTATGGACCTATGTCTGCAATTGCCAACAAGTTACACCAGTGCTATGTCTTACTATCTCCATGGAAGTGTATTGTGCAAGTCTCAGTTTCAAAACACCCTTGAAACAGCCCTTGCTTGTGTCAATCCTATGAGGTAGGTACTGTCCTTCCTTTGGAGAAGAAAAGAGAACAGACTCTTTACTGCTCAGTACAACAGGCACACTGAAATACAGGACAACCAGCCCACATTAGTATTTGACTTCCCTGAATTCACAACTTTCACCTGCAGTATTTTGTTGAGCACCATGCATTCCAGGAATAGTTCAGTGAATGATACTTTTGATTATACCCATTCCAAGCTAAGGAACAGGTTCAACATCACTGTTTTAAAGCAAGCACTGCCATCACTAGTCTGCTCCATTCAGCTCCACAGCCTACAATTTTGTCCATGGAGAATAAAGATGGTGCTTCAATCCCTGAGTCTGACAGCAGCCACTCTTCTTTCTCAGATTAAATGACACTGGGAAAAAACAATGAGCTGCTGTCAGGAAGCAGACAGCATACAAAGGGCTACAAGTATCACACAGGTAGCTCAATTGCTTTGCTACCACTGACATGAACTCCACTGCAAAGCAGTTTTTCTTACCCTAAGTGTAGAATTGTTAAGTTTATTATTATTTTTTGATTAAGTTACAGAACTGTGAGAAAGGAATCAATAGTGGTCCTTCACTCTGAGACAGTTTATTTGCTGTCTAAAACCATTTTAACATCTCTCACTACTAAAGAAACCCTAGTCCACATCTTTTACACTTCTCACTGTGAAACCCTCAAAACCTCACAGGAGCAGTGGAGTGGCAGTGTACTCACCTGGTAGAATACTGGTAAGAATGCTAAACCATACAAATGCTTTTGCTACCACGTGGAAAGGGGTGGCATAAAGACAGGCAGAACTGCTACTGTCTCATCTTCAAGTCAGTGAAACTATACCCTACTCAGCTGACAATAATGATATCCAGTAACATACCTGTGACATTTGGCTACCTCTGTGTTTAAAAATTGAGTAGAAAATTCAAGTACCAAAATAAAAGTTTCTAGCCAACAGGATAAAGCAGCAACTATGTTCTACCCCTTTGAAGACAAATGAGTATAGTAGGCTGGCTTATTGACTAGAAATAATGTTAGAGCCACTGATCTTATGAACTACTTCTGGCTGGGACAGTTACTATGAACCATCCACAGTGAATGCCAAGCTGTATGATCAGAAAGATGGTCTTGGTACAACTGGACATTGCCAGTGCTGGTTCCTATGCAAGCTGCCTCCTCTCTTCTTTCATGCTTAGAAGTTAAGCATTTGGAAGTTAACTAGAGTGCAGAGAAGAGAGCTGAAATTATTTGTACAATCCCTTGGGTTCTAAAGGCCTAACTTGTTCCAGGACTCATTCAGCAAGGGCTAAACTATTTATCTTGACAAATAAAAGTAGGGTATTACAAATTAGTATCCTCTGTTCTGATCCTCTGTCTTCTTTCCTGGCATACCACTGTATCTAGAGCAGCTCCCACCCCCAAAGAGTACCTTTGATCCTGGGAAAAATTAAGAGCACACTGTTCAAGATGACCTATCACCACGAAGGTGAAAAAACCCTCTTGATGTCAGATTAGAGACATAATCCAAGAAAGGGAACTTAGAAGTTCAGTGCATCAGGTGCTGCAATAGCTATAGGGCTTTAGCATACAAAGCATTTAATACATAAACACTCTGTTGAATCAATGCAAGCTTGAATATAAGCCCTCAAACCTACCACAGAATCATCAGATTGCATCACTAGAGGCAAACAAAGTTGTTCCATGCAATTTGAATGGAGATCTCTCTTATGAAGGCAGCATTCAACTGTTGCTAAGTGATCTGAATGACAACTAAGCAATCTTAACTGCCAAAAATATTCTGCTTGGATTAGCTGTATTTTCGGGAAGTTGAACAAAGCATCTCTTCCATAGCAAAAGGAGTCAAGAACATCTTCAAAGTTCATTCTGGCAAAGTGTATAATAAAACAGTGCCAGCACAGGTAGTTTTAGAGCCGGGATGCTCCAAGCACACTGACAGGATTCAGAAGTATTGCTCAGTGCTCACTGGCTCAGAAGGTCAATTCCTGAAGAGCAAGTATAGATCTAAAAGAGCATTTCCACAGGTGGGGATCAGGAAGGGGAGGAACAGAAGGCAGAGATCTCAAATTGATGCCTCTTCCTGAACTCAACAAGCTGCCAGATAACCTTTGGACACAGGAAGAGATGCAGTTGACATGTGTACAATTCAAGCCTTGTCCAGGTGCCTAAAAACTGTCCAGTGCAGCAAACTGACACTCTGCATATCTGCTCTTTTCCCTGTCAGTTAAATTCCTGAATGCAGTGGATGTGGACCAATACCTCAGTACCAGGTAATCACCTAAGTCACAAAAGCACATCTCATTTTGATTTCATAAAAGTTTTTCTGCTCAAGTACTGAAATAATATGTAGTTAGTGATGAATATGCATGTGTTACTAGTAAGAGAGACAAAGAGAGAAAAAAAAAATCACTCAGACCAATGCACTGACCAGCGGAAAGATGTTTGAGATTTTAAAACTGTAAAGGGTGAATTAAATAGTTTGCCAATAAAAAAAATATTTGAAGCTAAGCATTTTTCAAATTCGGTTTCAAGTGTGTACAGCAAATCCTTGTAAAGCTTTAAAAAAAAAAAAAAAAATCAACATTTTGATACATATGGTATTCTAGACTTTAGGACAGAGAACCAAGAACTTACTGAAAAGTTGTTCTGGCTTGTTCAAAAGTTTCTTGAGTAAACATAGCAGAGCTATCACTATAATCTGAATACCTATGTTGCTGGCACGACTCAAATAACCAACCATTTAACAAGTTGAGTATAAAAAAATTTCATGTAGTAATACCAATTCAGCACACAAATTCCATGCTTCACAAGTTCTGCTGCTGTTTAAGAGTCTTCCTAACACCTATGCAGATAAGTTCAGATTTTTAGGTCACTGCATGCCCAGATCAAAACAGCAGCAAAATATCTACCACTACAAGCAGCTATACCCAATTGTGCCTTTAGAATGCAAACTATGCAGAAGTCTAGATGATCAGTGCCTGGCCACTGAAATAGGACCACACACACCAACTTCAGTGTGTGCATGCTGTAAGGAATAACATTACTTACTGAAGAAGAAAAATGCATACAGATTCTGATACAGCTATGATACAATCAAGACAGATTAAGTCACCAGACATTCAGATTAGGGAGAGGAGAAAAATCCTTCAGAGACAATGTATAGATGACAAGCCAGCATTACAAAGAACTCTAAAGGCACATTTCAGGTAACATGTTTCTGTTAAGACCAACCGCTTACACACGCAGGCACAAATCTTAATGGCTACCTCCCCCCACCCCCCAACAATTACAAAAAAAATTAAGAGAAGTGCATTTTCAGTAATATTAACACCATTCAGTTAATCTGTTCAGTCCAAATGTTTAGCAGTATTTTCCTTATGGTGATATGGATTCTCTGCACTACTCCAATCCAAAAAAACCAAACAGGCAGGATTAGTAAAGGTTCAACTGTTGTACTATTTAACATTACTCATCAGAGCCCACTGGTCTCTTCTGTGCCCTCTTGTAGGGCAACCTCCTCGGGGAAGCTTTATCTAGATAAAAAAAAAAAAAGAAAGAAGAGACAGTTGAATCAACTCCAGTTGTTACATGACCACCTATTTTTCTCCTCCCAAACTCAAGTTCCTACTTCAACACTTCTAGTGCAGTGTATCAGCACAGAGAAGCCAGTTCAAACAACTTGTCCAGGCTCTTGCATCCTAAACAGAAGGTAACAAAAAATGTTTCCATTCTGTAACATGCAACTCCAGGGTGAGGTTTGCTCTACTTCTAGTTACTAAAATACAAAAAACACCCCCCAAAACCAAAATCCACCATCATCTCCAGGTGAAACTGCACACTCTGCTGTTTAGAAAATTTTCATGTTCATTAATCATGCTTTCAGAAAGTTAACTATTTTGATCATTACTGGTTAGAGTTTCCCTGCCTGAAGAATGTATGATTGACTCTCCTTTAGATGGCTTTGTCTTGCATGAAATATTCCCACATTCATTCAGATTAGCAGCTGAAGATAAGTGTTTCTGTTGTGAAAAAACACACTTTTCCAGAAAGCATCCACATCTGAGTATGAAGATGCACCTTGAAATTAGATATCCCATACGAGGATTCTTGACTGAGGGTGGTGAAGCCTGGAACAGGTTGCCCAGAGAAGCTGTGGATGTCCCATCCCTGGAAGTGTTCAAGGCCAGGTTGGATGGGGCTCAGAGCAACCTGGTGCAGGGGAAGGTGTCCCTGCCCATGGCAGGGGGTTTGGAACTAGATGATCTTTGAGGTCCCAACACAAACCATTCTGTGGTTCTACAATTACTGTAGAGAAGCTTCAAAACTGTGTACAAAGTGCTGAAGTGACTGCTGAGTGCATCTGCTGACTTAAAAATGCACATTTCTTAAACAGAACAATTGCCAATAATTTCACTGTTTAGAGTATGTGCAAACACAAGGAGCAGCCAATCTGTATAATACGAAGTGTTTAACATTAAAAATTCAAGAACCCCTAAGATCTTGAAGGTCATATATTTTAAAGAATTCTAACCACCATCAAGAATTCTAACCACCATCAAGTACAACTTAAACATCCGTTTTTACTAGACTTCAGGTTATTAAGATATCAATACCTATTTGGCTTAAGAAAGGGATGGAGACAGGGCCCAAACATTAAATGGGTTAAAATCCTGGTAAAGATAGCTTGATCTTTATTTAAAAATAGCATTTAGAACTTCAGGTTTTCTTGCTATATTGAGCCTTTTCAAATTCCTGTGCATGGATTTTACACCATCATTCTTGTGTCTCACAAAAGACAATGTACAAGAAAGTTTACATCATAAAGCACTAGTCCATACACCCATGTCATGTAAGTACAGTTGANCTAGACTTCAGGTTATTAAGATATCAATACCTATTTGGCTTAAGAAAGGGATGGAGACAGGGCCCAAACATTAAATGGGTTAAAATCCTGGTAAAGACAGCTTGATCTTTATTTAAAAATAGCATTTAGAGCTTCAGGTTTTCTTGCTATATCGAGCCTTTTCAAATTCCTGTGCACAGATTTTACACCATCATTTTTGTGTCTCACAAGCATCATAAAGCACTAGTCCATACACCCATGTCATGTAAGTACACTTGAAAGGGTGAAGGACTTAAAAAGGAAAGTCATCAACTCTTGGCACAACTTCCTATCACAGCTAAGGCCTCTAGCCCTTCTATACAGAATGAAGCTCAGAATATGCTTATTTCATCAAAAGAGAAGTCTTTGCCAAGTAAAGGTAGCCCCCACAAAGGGTTTTCTAAGCACTTCTCTTTGCATCTCATCTAGGATGCTCTTTGTTGAGGCTCTCTAACCTCACACCTGCCAATGCTACTGATGGCAGGAGTTCACCTGGGATAAGGAAGACAAATCTGGTTATCAATCTATTAAACCCAAGGCTGAGCTTTGTTTCTCACTGAAAAAAAGATGCACTCAGCCATTGGTCATCAACTGTCCTCCACCATCCTCATGTAGTATCACCTTGACACTATGCCAAGGTGGTGGGGAAGGCAAGATACAGATCTGCCTTTTAGATAAAGAGTTCTGGGAACTGTTAGAGGAGACAACAGTACTTCAGCAATATTCTACTAAAACTATGTTACTACAATGTAACCAGAAATATATACACAAAATACATGAAAACATAAGTTTAGAAGTATATAAAATGCGTTTGTGCCTTTGCATGCATCTGTTCTGTAATCTTTTACTGCCCATGCTACATCACCAGTCACTGCATGCAGGAAGCTGTACTTCTATCCATGCCAAATCATGACATGGACAACATATTAGCCACTTTCACTTTTCAGCTCACACTTTTGCCTCACCTCTTCTACTCTGCACTGAAGCCACAGGAAAGCAAAAGGGAAGGAAGAGTAAGAAGTTAGAAATACCCACAAACGGTCTAAGGAAATCAGATATTTGGTTTACTGTTGTCATTTCAGGTACCAAGCAGCACTTAGTCATTTTGGATTTGTGAAGTACATTAATACCAAGTTTTAATGTGATTTTAGTTAATACACACTTCTAACGCTTACTTAAAACTTTGGTCTATAGGCAAAATTCCTGAACAGCTTACAGAAACTTTGAGATAACAACTATTTTCTCCTATTTAAACCTCCTTTGTGATCCAGGTTTGGGGTAGAGGTTTTATACTGTTGAAAAACAGTCTACAGAACAAATTGTAAAGTCACCAATAGCCATTATCATATCAACCAAGTAAGTCTGGTCTATAAAGAACAGGCTGCTAAAGAAACAGTCTAATCATCAAGCACAGTGCTTTAGACAATATTTTATTCCCTAGAAGACATTTATTCTCTCCTGAGAAATTGGTATCAGCTACTAATTCAATTACAATTATTTGATCATGCAAGTTTGTTATGCTGCAGTTTGTGGAAGGCAGACTACTTACTTATTTGATTTAAAGTTTCTTGGGGAATCCAGCTCATATCAACATCGTTCTGATTTGATGTTCCCATCTCCACTTTCTGTACCGGTCTTTTCCTCTGAAAATTCAGGACAGAAAAAAGATTTTTCTTTTAACCAAAGTTTGGATAGCACAACTATTAGAAATTATTAAAAATGCTACATTTAATGAACTATGTTAATTAAACTACATTTAATGCAACTATTTTACTAAGGTTCAGACTTAAGGCTAGTCAACAGATGGAGCTGCCTTTGGAGTTAAAGCTAAGCTCTCCTTCCTATCAGCAATTTATTCCCCTAAGCCTTGCATTACCACTCCTAATGTCTCACTTATTCCACATAAAGACATCAAGATTTCATGCACACCTGGGCAATTCATTATTATTATTGTAAAAAATGGCTGATGGTGAATCAAATTTTGGGATGACCAGTTTTGTTATGGTTTCTCACATTAACACAACATTCTTGTACGTCACCTTGCAAAATAGATGTCAAAGCACAATAATCATTCCATAATTTTTCCCAAGTGAAGCTACTTCAAAAGTATTACAAGCCAGACTGCACAAAGACATCACTTAGACACTACACACAGATGAGACTTCAGCTTTCAATAGCTTTCACTTGCCAAACCACATACACAGACAAACCCTTAGCTGTTATACCATTACAAATGGAATTCAGAAGGCCCTAATGAACATTATGGAAAAGCTTTGATAAGAACTAAGTAAAGGACTAGGCAGCTGTTTTCCCCAAAGTCTGACCTGGATTAAACTAATAGGCAGAAATAGAAAGCATGGGGAAAATCCACCCAGTAAGTACTGAATCAGAAAACACACACATCCAGTGACTGTGGCATGACCCAAAGAGCAAGAGCTGAGCAATCCAAGTGTCTTCAATTATTCACATCTTTTAAAACATTTCATTTCCCCAGTAAACTCTATGGTTCTGAAAACAGATCTTACAAATTTCTACCTGTACCATTATATGCCAGAAGCAATTACTGAATTGCTTTCTTTCCATATCAGAAAGGTTTTGAATTAACAAGTGTATATATATATAATTAACATAGACAAACACACGACCCACCTTCCTAGATTCTAGTAACTGATGTAGGCCAACAATGACAAGTAGACCAAGTCCAGCAAGGAACATGTACATGAAGATCCTTTAAAAAACAGTTTAAGAAACCACTAATTAAAAATCTTAAGTTCTGAAGAGAGTTTACAAAGAGTCACGGAAATTAAGCCTACCTTTGGCCAAACAAGAACTTTTTGTAGGGGGAAAACAATGAATCTAAAACTGAATTGTAACAAATATTATGTATATATTCTGACTTTGATTCCAGACACTGTAATCATAAGCCTAATTCTGAACAACAGAGCATTTGAAAACTGCTGTATAAATCAGAACATTTCATGTCTTCAAGAATTTTTTGCACTATTAGAAGGTTTCAAGATATTGGGTCACAGGCAATATTTACATTTGTGACAGCTTTAAACACTTACAAAACCCTTAGAAATCTCTCATACACTTTTAGTACACTCCTGCAAAGCAAGTCCTGGTAGGATAATTTGCAACAGAGTTTTGAAAGACCTTGCTGATCTTGTCCCGTGTTCCACAGTTGGAATTCTACCTACACAATAATTTTTTTAATCTGTGCATCTGGGTTTATTTTGAAGAATCTTATATGAAATCCCTGGGGAACACAAGTTACA
The DNA here is from genome assembly GCA_013390005.1 of Calyptomena viridis. Lineage (NCBI taxonomy): Eukaryota > Metazoa > Chordata > Aves > Passeriformes > Eurylaimidae > Calyptomena > Calyptomena viridis. The sequence continues at coordinate 96,023 of WEIV01002931.1, forward strand.
TCTAAATTAAATTTGGGGAGTAGGCAGTTTATGGGTAAATAATGTATTCCAAGCTGAACATCTGAACTCAGATCTGCGATAAAGGAAATTATGAGTTAAACTAAAGAAGAGACTTAATTGAACACCCTTGTTTTAGGGTAATTATTTGTTCACAGGACATTCACCCAAACTGGCTCTAATACTTTGAATTCTTGTGAGAGCTCCTTTTTCACACACTTGGATATGACCAATTGTTCTTTCATTTATGCTATTCCATTTGACAGATATGAATTAATGCAACAGCTATTTCTTTTTTAAAAGGAAGCTTCCTCAGCAGGCAATTTCTACCTGTGGCAGGACCATTCAGATAGTCAGCATTGCTTGAAAGTATTTCTAAAGATTAATTTTTCAATTCATGGGTTCACTAAAAATTCCACTCCAGTGTTACAGTATTTAATAGCATATCAGCACAGCATATGCTTGCAACACAAGGTGTGTCAGATCTACTTTGTCTTTGAAAAAAACCCACTGCTGAAAGATACCTTCTACAGACAGGGGTTAGAGGAACTGACACTATTCTTTGTTGCACTCTCTCATACTCCAAATACATCTTTTAGTTTACATAATTTTGGATCATACTGGAGTGCCCCAGAAGGAAGTTTTTCCACAGTCTTGACAGCAGGAACCACAGCCCAATACTACAGATGCTCTGCATCTTTTAACTCTTAGGAGAAAGCACAGTACCATAACAAAAGCTTAACAGCTTTGAATTGCTATGTACCTGTATAACTTCAGGTCCTATTCCAGGCTCAAGCCCATCCAGGCTAAAGCACATCTGTAAAATGCTCACTGACCTAGTACCACTATTAATAAAGACCTTAATTTTAGAAAAAAGTTCTTATTTTCAGTCTGTCAACATTGTATTAGTCAAAGGCCTGCTATACCATTAACAGAGCAGATCTAACGTTCAGTAAAACGAGGATACAAGAATTATTGTCACTGGTGCCACCAATAACCTGTTCTACCAGCACACCAACTAAACTTGGATCTCCAGTCTCCTTACGTTTCTCCATCCAGCCCATCTTCTTTTTCAATAATTGTAACAGTTTGATTGAAGACAGCATCTTGAAAGACATTGCCCTATAACAAAGTTTGCACATAACATTTTAAGTTAATTTCTTAAACTCCGGATACAAAACACAAATGTTTATGTTTTTCCGTGTTGTTGGAAAAATTATAGAAGCCAGCAACTCTTGCATGAGAATTTACTAAGTTTATAAGTAGTGCTATTTTGATTCAATGTTGACCCTTAAAAGCACAAATGTTTCATTACAAGTACAAAGAACAGTCTTGTTATTAGCAAGACAGTCATATCTAGCCTTCAATATGTTATTAGCCATAAAAAGATATTACATATGAATATAATGTTACACATGAATATACATAATATCATATGAATATGATATTACATATTATTAGCACTACCAAAACACAAAGACACAGAAGCCTGTTAATCTTTGACCTGCACTAAAAGAGAAAAAGAATCCCCTATTTTAATCTCCATTTATGCTTTTGGATAGTCTTGCCCCAGATTGCAACTACCGGCCATTTATTTGCCTAAAGTGCAGATGGCATTCAGTTTGATAGTAGCATTTGTTAGCAGAGTCCAATATGAAAAGCACAGTGAAATTTAAGTTATTCTAAAGAAAGCTTTAGTTTAGGGTTTTTTAGTACAGCCCACTACTATACAGTTCTAAGGCATTCTAGCTTCCACTGCTAACAACTTTAAGTGTAACCTATAAAGAACTGAGTGTGCAAGGGGGGCCAATGTGAAACATGTAGGCAGTCACTTGCTGAGGTTATGCAGCTATTGATTTGCTTGACTACTACAGAGGCATTCACTTTCTGAAGAGGCAGTAACTTGACTAAGCAGTTCCTCCCTGACACCTCCACATGAACTAGGAAGGTTCAAACAAATTACAGCATCAGGCTTACATTTACATCTTTGTAGTTGAGATTGATAACCAGACCAAAAGGACGACCACCCATAGGCTCAGCAGGGATGAAAGAGTACTCAAATGTGGCTTGTCTCTGTGGTGGAACCACTGTATTCAGAGAGAGAGCTGTGAAGTTCTGGATATAGAACTGGTAGTCCTGAGGATACCGGAAAGAAGCATCGAGAGACTCGACAATGAAATCCTCTGTGCCCTTATTGGTGAAGCCCACCAGAAATTTTACAATGTTGTTTGCTGGAAAATCTGAAACACAAAAAAACATTCAACCATTAGAAAACTTCATACACCACACGTAGCAAATTTCTAAGCAGAGGGCATCTAGAACAGACTCTGTGGCTTTAGAGCTTGACTGTTTTATGCACACACTGATACAGCCTAAGCAACAGTAAACAGGATGGTAGATTAACAGAGGACTCTTACCTTCACCTTTCACAAATAAGATGGTTGTATCAGCACTTGGTGAGGCTTTAGGCTCTCCTGACAAGTCTTCTTCCTCTTTTTCTTCTGTCTAAGACAAGAGACTTTTTTGAAAAACCCTATAATGAACAGTGAAGTAAAAGACCATCCTTGGTTCCTGAGAATCCCATGTGTCAAAGCAAGCAACAATGGCAGGTATTTGTACCAAATTCTGCTGCTGCAAGATTAGCACGTAGTCTGTTCTCCCTCTAGATGTGATTAGCATCACTTTCAGCATTTTTCTTTCTACTTGTTATATTTGACAGTGACTAATCTGAACTGCATTTACCTCTATTGAAAGGAATAGAATCTAAATGTTGTGTTCACATCTAAGATATTTCTATTTAGAAAACGAGCATTTCCAAAATACAACCAACCATAAGACAAATGAGAGTTACTTTCATTGCAGAGGAAATGTTTATTGAAGCTTTCTATTCAGTTTTAATTAGCTAAGTACACATGTGCCTGGAAATGGTTAGAATGTTGGAACTAAGCAAGTTCATGGACCCGACTGTTCAAGTTCACCTTTGGGACAACACTTTTTAATTTGGCAAATGCAAGCATTAAGGGCTTATTTTGCACTTGGGGATCAGGTGACCATGACCACTCCCTCCAAACAGAAACAAGGCTGACCCAATTTTGAATAGTCTCAGCTAATTGCTTGCAAGTCAGTCAGATCATTTGGTTTCAGTGCTTAAATGACCACCTGGAGCAGTGGATGTGCTCTTGGATCATCATATATGTGTGGACTAGGGAAACAGAGCTGAGCACCCAGCATCTTGATTTCAAGATACAGTTTTGCATAGTACCTTCCATTCCAGTCACAAATAAAAGACACTAAAAAGTGTAATACTTTGTACCAGAGTTGTAGACTATTTATTAAAAGCAAATTACAACCAAAAGGTAATTTAATAATATTCTGTCAGTACTGACATAGCATACTTTCCATCACTTAAAGCTGGCCAACCATAAGCTCATCAACATCAATAAAATCTGATAGAATTAAAGAAGAGCTTTTACCAGGCCTTCATTTTTATTATGCATGTCTTTATGAGAAGATATCCTGAACTTCCTTAATTACATCAAAATTTTGATAATTCACACAAAACTAAGTACACAAAGTGTCAAACAAGGCTAATATTTAAATGCTATAAGCAGATCACAAAACTACATAAAATACTTCACTTATTTGTTTGCAATTTTTTTTTTGTAATTTTTTGCATTTCTGTTGTAAATTTAGTTAGCTGAATTCTTTTAACTGTACGATTGGCTTTGCTTAGCACAAGTAACTATGGTTGCTGAAGTCTTAGGCTGCAAGCTGCAAACTTTCACCTTGAAAAGTTGAACTAATCTTGAGCTGTTGCTTAGCTATGTGAAAGGAGGCTTTGAGACCAGTGCAAACTGAAATGTTAGGAAGCCACAACTGTCAGCAGAAGATGCAACCCATCCAGATAAACAGAGTTATGGAGAAAGGATTCAACACCAAGGAACAAGAAGAACGTAGAACAAAAATTACCATTAAACCAAGAGGTACATCCAAGGTGTGTGAAGAACAGGTGCACAAGTTGTAAGGCTGTAAAAGCCCAGGGATTTAATTCTGGGTCCCTTTCCAGAGGGATTCAGCTCGAGCTGTCCCTATTGCAGTAGCACTAAATTATTAAATTATTTTTTCCTGGTATTGGACATCTGAGACTGCTGAGGGAAACCTATGGCAAAGAACTTTTAACGTTTGTCAAGCTGTAGCCAGTGACCCTGAACAGCAACGTGCCAGGTGCATAACCCTGCAACAAGTGTCAGGGGCTACCAATGTACATCGGCTACAAAATGTACCGGCTACAAAAACAAGGTTACAGAATTAATACTGAGCTTAATTACGAACTAACACCCTGTTGCCCCTTGAAAATAAACACCACAAAGCCAGAATGAAGTAGTCCTATACCCCAATGTTCTCAGTTTACTGAGGTGCAGCTTAAGCTGGAGAAGAACTATAAGGGGCTCTCATGAGAATCTGATTCTTTCACTTGGTGTTTGTTTTTGCAACCTACAGTTTTGGCAGTAAGAAATCAAGTTGTCCCCATGTGATTCCTCAACTGGTAATACAGGAAGAAAAGATAAACCTTTCTGACACTTCCAACTGAACACAAGCTTAATTGGAGATGTGGAAACAGATATTTGAAAATAGCAATATTAGTAAACTTATACATAAATTATCCAGCTTCAAGCATTTTTGGTTTAATTCATACCAAAAGTAACATTCATGTACAATTACCAAGTCTGTTGGCTCATCTTCTTCAACTTCAGCTTCATCATCTTCATCTTCAACTACAGTATCTTCCACAGCTTCCTCATCTTCTGTGGCATCTTGAGCTGCAACTAATAAACTTGAACCTACCAAAACAAAATGCAAATAACAAGAAAGCCTTTTTAATGCCCAGTTAGTCACGAGAAAACTTATACTGAAGTCTAAACTAATGTTTGAAGAACTTTTTAAAAATCTGTCCCAAACAGTGTTTTAAATCCTCAGGTACAAAAAACATCCCATTCAAATGATGTCTATGTTGATCTTTCAGCCTTATTCCTTCCCTAATAACTTTCCCACATATTCCTTTATCTGCCACTAAGTTCAAAGCTAAAAAGCTTACAGCTGGATGGCAAGAAGTTCAGCATTCACACAGGAATACTCAGATTTGCAGAAGGCAGCAAATTTGCCTTAAAAGCTATTGTTTAATTTTGGAACATGTTAACATAGAAAAACATTTTAATTTTGTAATTAAAAAAGTGAAAATAAGACACTGCTATTGCCAGGACATTAATTTAGTTAAGTACTATTTCTTCTAAGGCCAGCAAGTCTAACAAATGATTACCATATTGATAACAGAATAGTACACTTTGAAAGGTAGCTAAAACGTTATTTTCTGCACTTGTTTTCATTCAGAGTTTAAAACAAAGAAGTCTTTACCTCCTCAATATCGTATACTAATACACCCATATGCAACAGAACCACAACGTTAGTCAGAAACCTGACCTAGAGCAACACTCCAAGACAAGTGTAATCTGATAGTTCATTACCTCTTTGCTTTCATGGAGCCAAGCCTCGTACATTTGAACACTGGGCAAATATGATTAATGAAAATATTGGCCACGGGACAAAGTTCTGTCCATTTGCAGTTTAGAGCATATTTAGGCAAGGCTGAGAACTTTTAAAACACATGCACAAAAACTACAGATTTTTTTGTTAAAAAACCCAACGTTTTCCGAATATGGAAGAGTAGAAATGAATGGACGGTTGGCTTAGCTAAGTCTGAAAGAGATCTAACTGCTACAAATACGCATTTAAAATAGTTATTTAAAAACTTCCATGGGAAATAAGAATCCTTGAGCAGGAGAAGTATGTCCAAGGACTTAAAAATTGTCATTCAGAGCTAGAAAAAGCAAACACAACCCCTTCTCTCGAGTGTGCTTAGAAAATACACCCAAAGACTTTTGCTTGAACACGTGCAATACTTAACCTAAGCCTTACCCACCGTGATTTTATTTGCAGAAGTTTTAAACTTGCAAGTGTTCAAATAAAGATTTCGTTTTTAAAATTCAAAGCGAACAGGGTACAGGTAAGCTATAGGCACCGTTTGCAAGCAGCTGCCCAGCACGTTCTCTCAGATCCCGAGCTTACAGCCTTTTCAATGGATGTCAGAGGGGCTGCTGCTGATGATGTGGCAATAGCGGGAAAGGAGAGCTGCCGCCTGCGGGAAGGGACTGACAGAGAGCGTGTACAGCAGCCCACTGCAAGAGCCGGGGGAGAAACCTGCCTTCCCTCTCCTGCCTTCCCAAACTTAGTAGCAGGGAGGCAATTCCCAGACCGTGAATCAGATAACGCTGAAGCGTAAACAGAGATTAGCGCTTCCCGGTGTCGCCAAGGACACTCGGGGGGTGGCGGCAGACGAGGTGGGAAGGCAGGGTGGCAGCCGGCGCATCTGCTAGGGAATGCGGGAACCAGCACGGCCGGGAGCGGGGAAAAGGACGAACCCGCTGCCACCTCCCCGGGCGGGGTCCGAGCGGGCCGGTGTCACGGCCGGGCCCGGTTGGCAGCCGCAGGGCCCTGCCCGACACCGCGGGTCGCTCTG
>WEIV01002932.1:3199-16843 GCA_013390005.1 Calyptomena viridis
TGTTCTTCTCCAAAGAGCTCTGTGAGGGAGTTGGAAGCATTTTCCAGAGCTGCATTCAGGCCCTCAGGACTCACCTCCATCATCTCCTGTATTCTTACCTTTGTAGAACCGTAGCTCTGAAAAGCCTATTAGAAATGAAAAAAAACCACAGTGAATGGATTTGTCAAGGCTTTCTGGGGGAATCTAAACTGAGTTTGCCAATTATCTCCTCTAGGTGACACTGAGACGCCACACTCCCCTACTCCCCTGCAACACACACACACACACATCTTAACCAGTTCTATTCCCATTTAATCAGTCTTAAAAAAAAAAAAAAAAAGTAGGTCTGTTATATTTTTGTTTTCCAGTCATGGGGCATGGGGCTTTAACTTGTTCCCTCTGAAATCCAAGGAGACTAAAAGCTGATGTGAAATGAGCTCAGCCTCTCCTTGCTTTTCACATGGGAGAGTCCAGAGAAATGGCCAGACCATGGATTAAAAGGGAGATGGGCTTTCACAGAGAAGAGGTTCAAAGGTGACTTTCCTGTACCAGTTGTCCCTAGAGACACTTGAGAGGCTCATTGGCCGCTCCTGAACCAGAGCGATGTGAGCAGGGCTTGCCCAAGGCCTGAACCCTTAAACTCTCCATCTGGGACTCTCACACAAGGGAGCAAAGAGGGAACTTGATCACCTGTGAAGAACATTTCAGCATAGAGCTGTTTCAGTGGCAGGGACCACAAAAGCTGTTTCCCTTGGAAGGGCTCCTCGTCTCCATCCCCTCTGGGGAGCTGTGCAGGACGAGCTCACAGGAGGGTTTGGCTGTAGATCAGCTTTTGCCTTCAGAGAGAGGAAGTTCTGCTGGGCAATGGCCCTGCTCACCTTGTTTGATCTCCTGTTGTGTTCTGAGGAGCTCTATGGACTCAAGTGCTTTCTCAAAAGTTTGCTGTAGGTTTTGCATTTGTTGGCAGAGCTGCTGGACATCCTTCTCCAGACTGGATTCAGGGGCCCTTGTGGTATTTAGCCCCAGTGACCTTCCTGTGAAAAAAGACTGGTGTTACTGGGACACTGACACTTCCCCTTTGCCTCCCATCTGCCCTGGGGATAACCAAAAACTGTAACTTAAATTCTTGTCTTGGGGTTCTCTTATAAGGCCTTCCCACAAGTAGGTTTTATCTTCCCCATTCCCCCTTACAAATCCATCCCTCATATCAGTTTGTTTTTGCATTGAATGTTCAGTCTGGAAATGGTTTTGCATTTGGCCTCTGTCCTTTGGCATGGATGGGAGATACAGCTCAGAGCAAATTTTCATCCCTTTTCAACATTGTTATGTTTTATTTTAAGGAAGACTTTTTCCCTTTTGTTTGCAAGCAGGGCGATGTGCAGCGGGTGCTGGGCCCCTGTCCCTGTGGCTGCCTGGTGCCCCCGTGGTGTGCAGCTCAGCTCACGGCACCACTGTCACTTGCAGACGCTGGCGCCACCACCACTCGCAGCGGCCGGATGCCGTTTGCGGCCACCACCTGGGTCTGCTGTCCCTCGCACGTGGCAGCTTGCTCACCACCCCCTCGGTGCTCGGGAGTGCCGTGCCTGTGGCCGCAGCCCCAGGGCACCCCGGCTGTGACGAGCTCCCGGCGCGAGGGCTGTGGCTCCGGGCCCAGTGCTGCCCCGGGCGGTGCGGGCCTGCAGGATGCCTGTACTCGGGACCCCCCGTGGCTGGGGTGGTCGGGGTGTCCCAGTGGGAGGCTGGGAGAAGACGAACACCATTTTTGGCTAAGCCACATGGTGGAGGTGGGGAAGGTTTCCCGCCGTTCGGGACCGGAAGTAGGCGAGGGGTGAAGATGAGCCAATGGGGACACAAGGCTACGCCCTCCTGGGGTGGGAGAGTGTGGGAAAAAAGGACATCATGCAGGCGTGAGATGAGAAGAATTCTGGGCCAGGACAAAAAGATGTTAAAGCAGCAAATCCCAGACACCATGTTCTCTTTCGTCCGTGCAAAGCTCCTGAAAGGGTGGCTCCTGCAACTCCAATCCCTTCCCTGCATCACACGCTTTTGATTTGGTCAAGAGGATTATCCCATCCTTTCATTTGCTTTTTTTCCTCCCTTCCTACCCTTTGATACTTAGTTTAATTTTCAGGTTTTAATATTGTTTGATAAGGGTGTTTCTTTTAACATAATGGTGTTCTTAACATATATTTTATTCTCTGTTTTAATAAAAGTTTTCTCTATCTTTATACTTAGATGAGTCTCAAAAATTTGATATTGGATTCATCCTAATTCACTTCAACTGTCCCTTTTAAACAAGGACAAACATCTAACTGGTGCTTTCTGCAGCTCAATAGCTATGGCTTCAGCTTTGAAAAGTGGGCCAATGGCTCAATTCTAAGCTCACAATGCCTTGAGCCATCAGGAAGTCAAGGGCTTTGTGTGGGCTCATTGCCAGAGTTTTGGTGGCTGCAGCTGCAGCAAGAACATGACCCACAGGTAGGGAAGGCCATCCTTGTCTCAGCTTTCCCTGTCCTGGGGACAACAAGCAGTTCCCCAACACACAGTGTGTCCTGCCTGAGCAAGGCCCAGGAGCACAACCTGGGTCTAAGCAGGCCCACATTGGGGTCTGGGCCCCAGCTGACTCCTTCCCAGCACCAGCTCCTGTTTTCCACAGGCCCCTGTGCTCAGGGACAGGTTCAGTCTCTGTCCTTATGGAGCTTGGTTTCCTTTTTGATCAACAATAGGAGAACCAGGTTGACATCCCAGGTAAGTTCCATTCTCAGGTGTTTGCTACTCCAAAGCAGATCCTTATTTGGCTTCAATGTCTTGCCTGGTCACTAAATGAGCTGCTGCAGGACAAATTTCTCTTCCATCAGGGAATATTTCTAATTCAGTGACTTTGGTGAAAGACTCATTCGTTCCTTTACTCAAGGACCCAAAGATGATTCTCTCTGCCCTAGGAAGGAGCCCAGTCACTGTGAGCCTTCCTGAAGGCTTGACCAAGGTCTGTTTGGCACAGACAGGTGGGGTGGGCACAGCTTGACTTCACCCAATATGGTACCAGGAGTGGGGCAGTATGAGAAGGGCAGGGGGGACACAGAGAGACACAGGGACAGGACTTCATAGGGGGAACCTTAACAGGTGTCAAGGAATGAGAGAATTCCCAGCACACACTCCCTTCAAAGAGGAAGGAGAGAAGAGACACCTTGACCCCCTCCAGAGAACCCTTCAGCATGGAGGTGTTTCAGTGTCATGGGTCACCAAAGCTGTTCCTCAGGTAAGGACTGTCCTTCTCCACCCCCTCTGAGGAGCTGGGCAGGACAAGCTCACAGGAGGGTTTGGCTGTAGGGCAGCTTTTGCCTTCAGAGAGGTGAAGGCCTGCTGGGCAATGGCTCTGCTCACCTAGTTTGTTCTCCAAGTCTGTTCTCAATATCTGGGAAAGCACTGAAGTTGGCTGTGCCTGCCAGCCAGAAAGTTCAGGGTGGAAAATGTCCACTGTTCTCCAGAGCAAGTGAGAAAAGCTCACACAGAGTCCCTGTTGCTCACCTGTTGGTAGCCTGACATGAGGATGAGACTCATAGAAGATACCTTAAGGATCATCTCATTCCAGCCTCAATGCCATGAACACAAACAGCTCCCACCAGACCAGGCTGCTCAGTGCCCCATTCACCCTGGCTTGAACAATTCCAGGGATGGGGCAGACACAGCTTCTCTGTGCCAGGGCCTCACCACCCTCACAGGGAAGAATTTCTTCCTGATATCCAATCTAAATCAAACCTCCTTCAGCTTAAGGCCATTCTCCTGGTCCTACCACTCCATGNCAATAGGAGAAGCAATAAAGGGAGTTGCATCCAGGAGGCAGAGACCCACAGAGATACACGTGAAGAAACACCACCTTTGGAAAGAAAATACGTGAGTGTCGTCTGGCTTGAAAACTTTGCTTGAAATTTGAGTACCCATCCAAAGAGTTCCTGTGGACATGAGTGGAGAAATAGTCACAGTCCCACATGATCAGGCAAAGACACATTCCCTGTGGCAAACTGGCACTGATGTCTACCCAGGCTATTTCTGCACTGGGTCACCACCAAACTGCCTCTATCTGTAGATGTCCTCTGAGGGCTAATCTATGATTTTCTTCCATTACACTTCAGGGTTGTCCAGTGGCTTTGTGAAAGAGATGGTGTAAGGAAGGACTTTATCCTGTTGTAATTTTTTTAAATCCTATTTGGAATTAATTTTTCCCCATCCCAACTGCTCTGTGTTTGAGCACTGTGTGTGTTCTTTCCTCCCCTTTTTTCCTCTCTCCCCTCTGCCCATCTCCTGAGCCCAGTTTTTCTTGCCACACAGCTCTGTGTTGGGCTCTGCACCCAATTGCTCCCTCAGGTCTTTGCCGTGGCTCGCTCTGTACCCCAGGCCTGGACACATTTTGTCAGGCTCCACTGTCCTTCCAGTGAGGAATGAGCAGCATCCCTGGAACAAGGATGTTACTTGCCCTGAGGTGACACCTTGTCCCAGTGATGACAGAGGACCTTTAGAAAAGACTAAGTCTTTGATCTTCTTTCACTTCCAAAGACGGACCAGCCCAGAGCACAGTGGAGTAAAACAGTGCAGGTCCTGAGGTGTTTTTTCCAGGAAAGAGACTGTTCTTGGAAGGCTGGTGTTGACAAGACAGAAGCCACACCAGGATAAATTGGGCACTCTTGAGCCACTGGAAGGGGAACAGGCCTTGCCTGAGGCCTAAGTCCAAGATTGCTCCCTTTAACTCTTCCTCTGGGCTTTTCTTCTCCTATGGTCCTTCCCTCCCTGAAGTGCCCATCTCTCAGGGATCATGGGCTCCGGAAAGAGAAGTAAAAAGCCTCACACAGTCACAGAATTACAGAATGGGCAAAGTTGAAAGGGACCACTGGAGGTCATCCAGTCCAACCTCCCTGCTCAAGCAGGGCCCCCTAAGGACCTTTCCTCAGGATTGTGTCCAGACAGCTTTTGGATATCTCTAGACAAGGAGACTCCATATCTTCTCTGGGAATCTGTTCCAGTGCTCAGTCACCCTCTAGTAAAGACATTCTTCATTTTGTTCAGCAGGAAATTCCTTTTTTTCTGCCTCTTGCCTCGCGCCTCTCATCCTGTTACTCAGTACCACTGGGAAAAGCCTGGCTCCATCTCCTGACAGACACTCTGCCTCAATGTACATTCTTCAATGTACTTCTGTACATTGATAAGGTCTCTTCTGAGTCTTCTCTTCTCTAAACCAAACAGGCCCAGCTCCCTCAGTGTCTCCTCACAAGAGATGCACCAGGCCCCTGATCATCTCTGCAGCCTCAGCTGGGTCCATTCCAGGAGCTCCGTGTTTCTCTAGTACTGAGAATCCCAGATGTGCCTCACCAGAGCTGCTTCTCCCCTGACCTGCTGGCAATGCTCTTCCTAATGCACCCCAAGTTACACCCCAAGATCATTCTTTTTAGTCCTGAAGGGTACGTGGCTGACTCTGCAACAGTGCCTGGGGTTATTCCTTAGCTGGTTCTTTGAACTGGTTTGGATGAATTGACTGATGGACTGGGGAAAGAGCACAGGACCTGTGAGCCTTCTCAAAGGCTTTGAAAAAGGCTTGATGAGCAGCATGGAGGGCAGGAACCCCCCCTTTCTGCCCCTCCAGAGAGCATCTGCAGGCTGTTTGAAGCAATGCTTTTGTCGTCAGAAAGGGGAATGGGGAAAGGGAGAGACTTGGTAGGAAGACTTCAAAGTGGGAACCATTGTGACATATCAGAGATGGAGAGATCTCGACATGGGCCTTGTGCTCACCCAGGGGAAGGTCCCTGGATATCGGGCAGAGAGTGCTGGGGGCTGCCAGTGCACTCCCCTGCCCCCACCTCAGCCATTGCCCCCTGACATGCCCCCGAGCTGAGCAGGGGAGCACGGGGGGGGGCTCGTCATGGGCACAGACCCGCGGGGGGGGCACCGCCCGGCTTCCCCCGACACGGGACCCGGAGCGGGGCAGTAGGAGNTGGGGCAGTAGCAGAAGGGCAGGGGGGACATGGAGAGACACAGGGACAGGACGTCAATGTGGGGAACCTTAACAATTATCAGGGAACGAGAGAAGCCTCAGCACACACTCCCTTCAAAGAGGAAGAAGAGAAGAGAGACCTTGACCCCCTCCAGAGAACCCTTCAGCCTTGAGGTGTTTCAGTGTCATGGGTCACCAAAGCTGTTCCCCAGGTAAGGACTGTCCTTCTCCATCCCCATTTGCCCTTCTGCTGGGCAATGGCCCTGCTCACCTTGTTTGTTCCTCAGGTCTGTTCTGATCATCTGAAGTTCATGCTGTGTGGATTCCTGTCTTTTCTGTAAAGCTTCCTGTAGAGATTGAAATTCTTGGAGGATTTCATAGAGATACATCTTCCACATGGACTCCATGGCCTTTTTATTTGTGTCCTCTGACCTTCCTGTGAAGAAAGAACAGTGTGACTGGGACATGGTCAATGTCTTTTTAAGTGGGAGACCAGTGATCTGTAACGGTGAAGTGTGAAAGCTCTGATTTGAAGTCTCTGGCAGAGCATCAATGCTTGGTGCCCTCCAAGTCTCTGAGAGTCTTCCTGAAGACTTGACCAAGGCCTTCAGGGAAGCACAGAGGGCAGGAATCATCTCACTCCATCTGACCAGACACCTTACCTTGAAATAACAGAGCAGTAGCCAATAGGAGAAGCAATAAAGGGAGTTGCATCCAGGAGGCAGAGACCCACAGAGATACACGTGAAGAAACACCACCTTTGGAAAGAAAATACGTGAGTGTCGTCTGGCTTGAAAACTTTGCTTGAAATTTGAGTACCCATCCAAAGAGTTCCTGTGGACATGAGTGGAGAAATAGTCACAGTCCCACATGATCAGGCAAAGACACATTCCCTGTGGCAAACTGGCACTGATGTCTACCCAGGCTATTTCTGCACTGGGTCACCACCAAACTGCCTCTATCTGTAGATGTCCTCTGAGGGCTAATCTATGATTTTCTTCCATTACACTTCAGGGTTGTCCAGTGGCTTTGTGAAAGAGATGGTGTAAGGAAGGATTTTATCCTGTTGTAATTTTTTCCCATCTTATTCGGAATTAATTTTTCCCCATCCCAACTGCTCTGTGTTTGAGCACTGTGTGTGTTCTTTCCTCCCCTTTTTTCCCCCCTCCCCGGGGACCTCCTCCAGGGGCTGGAAGTTCCAGCAGTCCCAGCTCTTTGCCCACAGCAGTGCAGGAGGGATCAGACACCGGGGTCGGTGTCGTCCTGCTTTCCCCACCCCTGCTCCTCCATGGCATTGTCCACCCTGTGCTGGGCTGTGCTGGGAAAAGCCCAGTGCCAGGGCAGCTCTGCACCCTGGGAGCCTGGGGTCCTGCACATCAGCGTGGGGGGTGAAATATAACAAAGGACTTGCTGGAGGCTTTTGGAGGTGGGAATTTCTGGATGAGTGAGATTGTTTGATCTCACTGTGCTGCACAACATAGGGATCCAGATCTTCTTCTTTATAGGCAGAGTTTTGTTTCCAGTGTTTGTGAGGACTGGTACTTGCCTGCACAGAAAAGCTCTCAATTTTTTCCCAAGTAGGAAAGCACTGCAGTTGGCTGTGCCTGCCAGAAAGTTCAGGGTGGAAAATGTCCACTGTTCTCCAGAGCAAGTGAGAAAAGCTCACACAGAGTCCCTGTTGCTCACCTGTTGGTAGCCTGACATGAGGATGAGACTCATAGAAGATACCTTAAGGATCATCTCATTCCAACCTCAATGCCATGGACACAAACAGCTCCCACCAGACCAGGCTGCTCAGTGCCCCATTCACCCTGGCTTGAACAATTCCAGGGATGGGGCAGACACAGCTTCTCTGTGCCAGGGCCTCACCACCCTCACAGGGAAGAATTTCTTCCTGATATCCAATCTAAATCAAACCTCCTTCAGCTTAAGGCCATTCTCCTGGTCCTACCACTCCATGCCTTTTAATTAGTCTCTTCCCATCCTTTTTTCATGCTCCGGTAAGATACTGGAAGGCTGCAATTGTGTCTCACCAGAGCCTTCTCTGCTTCAGGCTCAGCAGCCCCACCTCCCTCAGCCTGTCTCCAGAGCAAAGATGCTCCAGCCCTGGGAGCATCTTAGTGTCCCTCCTCTTCATCTGGTCCAACAGGTCCATGTTCTTCCTTTGTTGGGGCCCCCAGAGCTGGATGCAGCACTGCAGGTGGGGTCTCACAAGAGCAGAGCAGAGGGGGACAATCCCCTCCCTTGACCTGCTGGTCACATTATTCTGGTGCAGCCCAGGATGCCATTGGCTTTGTCTGGGCTGCAAGGGAGCATTGACAACATATGTTGGGCTTCTCAAAACCCCCAAGTCCTTTTCTCCAGTGCTGTTCTCAGTCCATCTTCTACTCAAACTAAAGTTGTGCTTGGGATTCCCCTGGCATGCGTGCAGCACCTTGCAATCAACTTATTGAACTTCCTGATGTTCTCACAGGGCCACCTCTCCAGCCTGTCCAGGTCCCTCTGATTGGCATCCCTTTCCTCCACCGTGTGACCTCAGCACAGAGCTTGGAGTCATTGGCAAACTGAGCACGTCCTCGATCCCCCTGTCCAGGTCACCTGCAAAGATGTTGAACAGCACTGGTGCTGGGTTGGGCCCTTAACCAGGACAATCTGCCACAGGTTCTCCAGGCTTGGCAGAGCCCTGCTCCAGCTCCCACCCAGGAAGGAAACCAAGTCCACAAGGTTGTGCTCTCTACCACCACTGGAGGTTTGCAGAAAAATGAGACCCATGGAGGCAAAGGAAGGGACCCTTCTAATTCATCACAGGAAAAGGACACCAACCCCACCCTCCTTCCTCCTCTTGCCTCTACAGACCATGGCCCACTCAAAGTCTAACCTGTGTGTGGGGCCTTCTGCCTCTGATGATGGAAACCTACTACCTGCAGGAGAGCTGAGGGTAAGGAAGGTCTACTATTTCCATGGGCCGGAGACAGAGGCTGCCTGGTATTTCATCCTCCTTGTCAGTCAGAAGTCACACAAGGAGTAAGGAATGATCTTTTGCAGTCAAAAGCTGTAACAAATCCCCAGAAGTGACACGTAAAACCCTCAGCTACTTCACTTGACCCATCTGTTCAGAGCCTTCCACTTCCAAGTACAAGGAACACCCTCTGCCAGAGCAACTGTGTCTCTTATCTAAGATTTACTTCTCACTGAAAAAATACACTACACTCCAAAGTCCAGGCCACCTGATGGGGACTAGAAAGAGTGTGCAGGTAACTAAGTCAGAGGGACAGACCTCCAGGGCCATTGCTTCTCTTTGCAGTGACACATCCCATCCCACAAGTTCCCAAGGATGACCAGAGGCAAGAGCAATGGGATCCAGCACACTTACGCAGACTGTAAAAGTAGTCTCTAAGTTCCTGGACTCTGGGCATCATGGTCTCAGGTTCTGGGCATCAGGTTCATATGGAAAGGAAAACAAGAGGAAGAGAGGAAATGTGACTAAGATAATTCCTGAAGGAACTACCAGAACACATTGGAGATATTTGGGGGAAAAACACATTCCACAGGCACACCAAGAGCCACAAGGTCCTGTGGAGCAGGAGCCTGAGCCCAGTGCTGTGGGGTTTGTGAAGCTGGCACCCCACTGATGCTCTCCTGTGTTGCAGGAGCTCACGGACAACACGCGCAGACCAATGTGATCAGGTGTTGACACTTTATTGTGGTGCAAGCGCTATTTTTATACGATTTTGTGAAACACACTTGCAGAGAGAAAAAACATTCTATTGGAGGGAGATTAGCTTGTCCACTTTCTATTGGTCACTGCACACAGGGTTTTCTCTCAGGTTTTCTTTCAGCTCTTTCCCATAGCAGTCTTCTGCCAGGACTGTCCGGGCAGCCAGCCATTCATATCATTGTTGACTTTAGGCAGCCACTCACATTTTAGCTTCAGCGTTTTCCAGCAGCAGTTTCTCTCAGCTGGTGTACACAGCATCTTCTTTCGGCAGTAACCCTTTCTGTACCAATGCTCAGAGTCCATATAGTGCCAAGGGGTCTGGGTTGCCCACCAGGCTGCCCTGCAGCAAACGGCCCCCAATATTCCTGGGCCATGAAGTTGTGTTTGCTGACAGAGCGGTCCGGGAACACAGCATCTTTCCCTGGGATGTAGCACGGGCCTCACTCGGCCCTTTCCCCTCCTGCCACTCCACACAGGCTTTGTTCACCTGCTTCCCATCTCCTCCCACAACCTCCTGTGCTCCAGAGTTGTTCTCCTTTGGGCCCCAGAGATTTCTTTAGAAGCCAATTCCTTTCTTCAGGCTCAGTTTTACATTTTGAATTTGGGCTGCAACACTGGACACAGGATCAGTCAGATGGGATCTCTCCCCAGCCATGGCTGCAGAGGCAGAGACCTCTGGAGAGGCCCTGACAAAGGTGGGAGGCACCACAGACACTTCTGGGAAGAAAGATCCAGCTCTGATGAACGAGCTGCACTGGAGCCTTGGGGGAGGGTGAGACCAATGGAGACAAAGAAATGAACCCTTCACATTCACACTCCAGGAAAAGGCCACCAATCCCATCCTCCTTGCTCCTCTTGCCTGTGAACACCATTGTGCCCCTAAGGTCTCCCCCGCATGTGGAAGAATCTCCCTTCTGCCTCTGGATGACAAATGGTTAGAGAGAGAGCAGAAGAGCTCTGCCTGCAGGAGGCTTAAGATGAGGAACATGTAGTAGTTCCTTGGGCCTGAAGCAGAGTGTGATTCTTTTGGGAGCCTTCGAGAAGTCACCCAAAGGGCTGCAAAACATCCCTCTGAAGTTAGAGTGAAACAAAACCCCAGAAGTGATTTCCAAAACCCTCAACCATTTCACCTGAGCCCATCTGTTCAAAGCCTTCCACTACCAAACATGGGGAACACCCTCTGCCACAGCTGGACTTGTCAAAGAGCCTTCTGCTCTGCATTTGAAGGGGTTTTGCAAGTTACACACTCAGGCAATAAACCTCCAGAAGCCTCACTTCTCTCTGCAGTGACACTTCACATCCCACAAGTTCCCAAGGATGACCATGGGCAAACACAATGGGATCTAAGATACTTATTTGGACACTCAAAGCTGTCTGCTCATTCCCCAGCAATAAAACAAGGAAAAAAGGAAACCTATCTAAGACCTTTCCCCAAGAAACTACAACAGCTTTTGAGGTGGAACACATCCCTTCTTATTTGACTGGATACTTCCAGGCACCCAGGATTTTCCAATGACTCCCCTCTCCTCCATCCCTTTTTACATGGAAGAAATGCAGCTCTTACCAGTTTCTCCAGACATTTCCTGGTTTATTTTGCTCTCCTGTGTTTTTTTCTTAGGGTTCAGTTTACACTGCAGGGAAAATTGTGTCCAAAGTTCCTGTGGGCAACCCGGGCTAGAGAACAGAAGGTAGACTCACTGAGATGTTCTGGTGGACTCCTGGCTGTTCCAAATCCTACCTTGGGTGCACTGTAACTAAATTAATACCTCCTGCCTGTGCAGAGTGCAGAACAAGATGTTCAACCTCAGCTATTTCCTACAGAGGCAAAGGAATGGCACCACTGTCCATGTCTCTATTCCTTTAGATTAACTCCAACCCTGGAGTTACCCTGAGCTATGGAGAAAGGACAGTGGTGGGTTGACCTTGGCTGGCTGCCGAATGCCCACCAAGCTGCTCTCTCACTGCCCTCCTCAACTGCATGGGGGAAGAAAATGTGACAGAGGAGCTCATGGGTTGATGTAAAGACTGGGAGATCCCTCACCAAATGCCATCATGGGCAAACCAGATCCCACTTGGGGAAGATTACTTTCATTTCTTGGCAATTCACAAGGTGTGAAACAACAACAACACTAAAATTACCTCACTGCCACCCTCCCCTCCTCCTCTTGTGCAGAACTGGATGCAGAAGACATTTCCCCAGCAGTCCTTCCCCCAGAGCAGCCTGTCCCTTTGGACAAGATCCATCAGAGCAGCCAGGACAAGCTGAAGGCAGAAGCAGGCGCTGATCTGCTTGTTCCCAGGAAAGGTCTGCTCAGGGCACATCTCGCTGCTGTGCTCTGCTCTCCCTCTCTCCCTCTCTTTCTTCCACTTACTTTCCCTGTGCTTTCTGCTCATTGTGACCTTTTGATTTTTCTGCCCAGGGCCACATTCCAAAGAAGCAGAAGGATTTGGCCAAATGAATGGGGAATTAAGAAACCCCTTGTCAAAGTAGCATAAACCACTCGATATTTGAGTGTTTTTTTCCCTGAAATCAGAGCAGTGGAATGATGGCTTCTTAAAGAGTGACAAGGAATATGTGCAAAAATCCAATAACATACCTGGAGAGAAATCCCTCCCCACCACTGTCTCTCCTGAGGTGAACTGGCTTTCACTGGGAAGGCAATGTGCACGTACAGGCAGCCCTCAATGTCACTGGACTTTATGCAGTTCCAGGAAACAGGGCTCATAAAAACCCTGTGGGACTTTGTCACTGGGTGCCACCCCCAGCCTGGCAAGTCACCTGAGTCACCTGAGAGAGTCCTGTAAGAGGGATGGGGCGTATCTGGGATGAGATTTAGTCTCGGGGCCCTCTTTAAGGAGGGCCTGCAGAAAGGTGAAGAAGAAAGGTTTCAGGGTATTGATGGTGTCACATGGAGCTGTCATGGACACACCTCTGCTTTTGGTCACTGATGGACACACACACTGAGCTCAGATCACTCATGGAGAGATGGTTGTGCTTTCAGGATTGGGTGACCCAAGTTGAGAGAAATTCCTGTCTTGCAATGCTGTTACTTTTGTGCTCCCTCCCTCTTTTGTATTTTGAAGGAGTCCTGGTTTGAAGCGTGGAGGAAAAAAAAAGAAAAGAAAGAACAGGGAAGAGCAGAGGGGAATGGAGCAGAGAGAGGAGAGGAGTGTGACATACGGGTTTTTCATCTTCAGCTACTCACAGTCTCAAAGACTTAGTTAAAGACTTAATTGTCAGGGACAGCAGCTGGTCTGTTATCAACCTAGAAGACGTTCTTGACCTTGACAGCATTCCTCTCTACCCCTGATAAGCTATTCTTGTCCACCCGGGAGATAGGGAGGATGCAGCTGGAATGTCCTGAAGTATGTTTGGTAAACATGGTACAGGACTGACCACTGTGAAGATCGAGTGTTGGACAGTGCAGAGGGTGGTGATGATGTTAACCAATGTTAATTGTGAAAAACAACCTTGAGCCAATTGTATCGAAGTATACTAGCCTTCTGATCTGTATATTCACTTATGCTTTTGCACAATAAAGCAGTACTTCACTTTCCTCGAGAGAGGTGACTTCATGTTGCTCTTGTCTGCCTCAACAGCGACACCTGGTGACCCTGACATGATACAACCAGGGCTGCGAACTGAAGAGCAGCGGGGGCGGAGCCCAGTGCAGCATTGAGAGCAGGGGTGATCCCGCATTTGGCCCAAGCCAGAAATTATCAACACCGGTAACAGATGAGCCACTGGGAACAGATAATAATGGGACAACACATAACTAAAGAGGGAAAAGTCTTGTTGTTCAATTGGAAAGCTCTGTTGAGTCATAAAAAGGTTAAAGTCCCGGATTATGCCTTGCAGCGTATGCTCCTGTGGGGAAAAAAGCAGGGGTATGAAAGGAATTCCGTGATCGCATTCAGCATTGCTGCTTGGAAAAAAGCAAGGGAGAAGTTGTGGGATGAGATT